>VZTL01006554.1:25784-47481 GCA_013400535.1 Scopus umbretta | reverse complement strand
TCTATGATTCTATGATTCTCTTCCAGAAGGAAGGAGGAGTGTTCTGTCTCAAGGCTTGGGCAGACAAAGGCTTTCATAACAACATTTTGAGTAGTTAGGACAGTGTTACTTATATAGCCCTTGTCTTTATCTCTGTCCCGTCTCCCCTCTGCCACCCTGAGCTCCCAGTACAGCGGCCGTGAGTTCTTCCTCATGCTAAGCCTCACCCTCTTTACCTACTAGCCCCCATTTCCAGGGCTGTGAAGCAATACAAGGGATGTATTCATGTATTGCACTGTCTGACAGTGCAAACTACAGCAGCAACTACAGCTCATGGGCTTTCTTTCAGGAGAATATTAAGTATGTCTGCCTTACTTTTTGTCCATTGTATACAGACCTCTCTCATGGAGCACAGCTTGGTATGGCTCACCCATCTGCCATTTCCATGCTGAATCCTTACAAACTCCAAGACAACTAAGGCTACCCAGAGAAGCAAATAAGGGACCATTTCTTTCTGTACCTTTTATAGTAAGATTAGAAAAGTTAACAGTAAAAGATGTCTTCTAATTTCAGATTTCAAATAAACCAGGATGGAATAGGACACCAAGCTGCTTTTGGAATGGAAGACCTTCCTTTGACTGTGCATAAGGACTAGCTCATATTTGTGAACAAAGGGCTTTCTAAGGCAAACCCCTCATTGAGGTAGAGAAAATCATGCTACTAAGAATAATACTGCGGGATATGACATACTGGAGAAAAAATCCTACAGTAGTTGTAGCCCCTCTGCTTTGCAAAATACTCATCTTGATTGCCTTGGAAGGATTTAAAAATTTTCAGCTCCCATGACAGCATTCTTCCAGGATTTTTTTGTGCCTTACAGTAAAGAATAAACAGCAGTTTTAGCCCTCCACAGCATGCTGCAAGTCACTCTCCAATCAGAGAACTCTTACATGACCATGCTTATTGTATGGATGCAAAAGGACTTTATTTTAAAAGCGTAATCAGCTCAGAAGCAATTAATAAACACTTTGCAAATGTTGCTCCTTTGTGTTCATTAATTTTCTGTAATAGCTATTAACTTTGAATTACAAAAACTAACACAGCATGTGAGAAAAAACAGCAGAGGTGCTTCAGATACCTTTTGATAAAAACTGTCATTTTCTGTATTTCTTCCTAATAGAATATAAAGTAAAACAGGCAGGATTCTTGGCACATAAATTCTTCTCATCTGGTTGTTGCTTCAGCCTCTGAGGAGCACTCTCCTGTTTAATATGTATGATAGCACCTCATGAATATACGAGTCTTTTCTCAGGACATTAAATTTGTGCCCTCTTCTCCCTGTAGAGTCTGAGGTATAGAAGGAATGGGTTTGGGTTACTTCTGCAGACTGTATCACTTGTGACTTTTCCATAATCCACTATTAGATCTATAAACTATATTGACAGCACTGGAGGAGTGGGAATTATTTGGGCTCTGGAATGAAAACCAGTGTTTACACATTCTAAGACAAAAATCAATATTTTAGCATGGCCTTCTCTTAAAGGCACTGTGGGTTGCTGAGCTGGTTGTCAGAGGGATGGAAACAGGGAAAAAGCATGGCTGTGCTGAGAAACAGTATATGATCCCCATTCCTCAGTGCTTCTGGGAGCATAGAGATCAAAATGCATTTTAAGAAGGTAGTAGTGTGGGAAAGATGGTGCTATATTGAGAAAAGGTGCTCTTAACCCAGGGGAGGGTGGGCCACAAAAGAGAATTCTAAAGCAGTTACATGGGTGCTTATTGTTACAGGAAACATGCTGCCAGAGACATCTAGGAGATGGGAAATTGGTCTATCACCTACGTGCTTGTTATTTGCAATTTTGCAAGACTGACATCTAAACCCTGATATTTTTTGACAATACCCATTCAAACATTATGCCATCTGACAATCTCTCCTAATGACTGACTTGGTGGAAACCTTGTTAGCTTTCTGTTCCATGCTGCCTGCAGTATGTTAAATGCCTAAAAGGGGCTGAATTTTTCTTACGGTATTTGGTACAATTTGAAGCAGTCCTGCTGTGTACATAGTTTCAGGGGGAAAAAAAAAAAAAAGCCTGGGGAAAAAAAAAGTTTAGATAATCCAGCTCTTTTTTAAGAATTTGTATCTGTAGTCTATTTTGTTTCATAATTTTAAATCACAAAGGCAGAAGAGGCACTGTGGTTTGCCTTCTTTGGACCACCTGTGATAGTTAATGCTGTGCAGACATGGCCACTGGAGGGGTAGTTGCTTGGAAATGTAGCAGAGGATGCTCTCAGGAGCTGTTAACAGCCATCTGTTAATAATCTGATATATTTTTCAGTGGTTTTCAATGGACAAGATTTTGAGGGCTGTGAACACCCTGATGTGGTGACATATGTCAGACCCAGTCAAGTGTCTCATATCTGCTGCTTTGCTGGCCAGTAAGACCTGTCATGAAATATCAGTTCAATCAGAACATTTTTTTTTCCATCTAGTTCCCAGCTTCCTTTCTAAATCTTGCATCATTTCCCAGCTGGGCCTACTGAGAGCAGAAAAGCAAAGAAGCAGCAACCTTGCTTTATATTGTTTCAAGCCCACTGTCCCCAGGATCTACCCAGTCTAAAATCCAGTATTAATCACCTCTCGACAGCATTTTCCAGCCTGACATACATGATGATGACTGAAATGGGAAGTGAAGGAGGGTGGCACCACCCATAGGCTGAAGCATTTGTAATAGAGACCTGCAGACGGACCCCACAAAGCTTTCTTCGGTTCATTTTGACTCCCACCAAGAAAGAAAGAAAGGAATTTTTTCACTGAACTTTGAAGAGGAACAGATTTTCTGCTTGGAAACAAAGAACTTCTGTTTTGCCAGCATTTTGGGTATTCGAAGGGTGAAACAGACAGTTATTCCACTACTCATGGTTCTAGTTCGGGGTGGAGTTTTCAACTTAATTTTCAGCTGAGAACTTCTGAGAGTAGGTGTTATTTTATCCAGCTATTTTGGAAAGAAGAAGAAAATATCATGTGCATAAAATAACCCTGGCTTATCAACCTCCTACAGGAGCAGATGTGAATGAGAACCATTCTGCCAGACCTAGCAGTTCTTAGCACTTTGAACCTTTAAAATATGCTTAGCAAGAGTAATTAACTAACAGTGATTTATTTGAAATAAACTTCCAATTAAGCATAACATTTCTACATACTTTTATTTTGGTATTTTTAATTAATTTCTTTTTTTTTTTTCTTCATCTGGTTCAGCAGAAGGCTAAAATCATTCCCTTTTATTTATTTTTTTTTATTACTCCTTGACCAGAGTCTTGTCAGTTGTCTTCAAATAATGTACATAGGTGAGTCAGACCTGCTAATTAATACTGTTGTTCTGGATTTGTTTGCAAATTATAATTAAATGAGAACATTATGAAATCTATTAATATCTCCTTACAAAAAGTAAATTGAATAAAGTTTACTAATAATGCACAAGTTTGGCAGAAGAGATTACCAAGTATTTTGACGTAAATGTATTTGATTATGTTAAAAAAGTGCTACAGTCTCTAGGGAAAAAAAAAAGAGTTATTTAGAACAGCCTTTAACATAAAGGAAACCTGATTTTTGTCAAATTACTTGCTCTTATGCTGGAGAAGGAGAGAGACTTTAAACTGGTGCTTGCAGACAAGGCAAGATATTACTGTCAGTTGCCTCCGTGCAACTCTGCAATCTCAGTGCCATGAATGTAGCCTAGAGCAGAATCTTGTCTCTGCTTTTGGATGCAGAGTCTGCTCTCATAGAAAGCAAACCGAAGATCTTCAGTAGTGCCAGTGAAAGCAGGATCAAGCATCTAATATTTTTCTTCCAGTGTAAATCCTTTATGTCTCCTTCGACGCTCTTTCCTATCCTTTAGAGACTCATTGCTCCGTCTTGCTCCAGAGGAGTTTATTAGTTACTCTCATTGTTACCTAGCTGGAAAAGCAAGGCCTTTACACTGTAATCCCAGCAGAGCTAAGTTTTGGTTACAGTCTCTAAACTTCATAGCAGTGAATCCTACTTAATGTTGTGGTCTTGGGTCCTTCACTAACATTACTGAATCTGTCCCATTGGATGACTTTATAATCCCTGTTCTGTACTTCAGAGATTCACAACTCCTACACCCCATCAGGCAGACAAATAAATATCTTACATAAACAGTGGGTATTTGAGTTCTTTGGCTGAAACATGAGTTTTTAATAGAAAATGCTTATGATAACAATTTTCTGAAAGTGGAAATCCGGAACAGCTGGGATTAGACTACACTTACACTGGGTTAGACTAGTTCACCCTGTCTCTTTTTCTGCACTTTTTAAGAGGCAGTACAAAACTCCCCAGAAAACAAACTATCCCCGAGTTGTAGCCAGCATATATAATTTTTCTCTGTTATTTCATTATATAATTTAGCCTTCCATTTTTTGCCTTTAAAACTCCCACTCTATGCATGGCTTACATCTTTCATATTTCCAACCAAAAACCGTGCTATTTTAAGACAGAAAATAATTTTCAAACTAAGCTTATGAATAATATTATTTTCAATATTTCTGGAAGTTGATGAGCCTATGAAAGTGTTGACCCGGTTCTAGCAGATAGAATCCCCCCACCTCCTGCTTCAGAGACCTGATGTTACTCTGCTTTTTCTACCTTGAGCTAGCTGATCTGTGATGGTTTTCTGCAGCTCAAAGAACAGCTGCCTTTCCATAAGTAGGATGACCATTTTAGTATCAATCTCTGTAGATTGCTTTGAGATCCTTTGGAAAGGAGGATGGGCTTGTCATGTGGTGAAATTTGCCCAGAACTATCACTCAGACAAAATGAGACCTGAACTGCTTTGCCAGCTTTAACATTTCAGATGACTCTGGTATGTACTGGGAAAAACAAAGAAAGCACAAATAGCTGTTATGGGGAAAGCTCACCCAAAGCTCTGAACTACATCTGCCCTGTTCCAAATGATTCAGGTATGTAACAGAAAGAAAGAAGAAGCATGGAAGAACTCTTAACAACTTTATATCCTTGAAACATATTGGTGACCCCAGAAAAGACAATTAATTGGCTTAACATATGGAGAAAGATAAAGCAGCCCGGGCTGACCTGAAAATGAGGTAATTGGTGACTTACTGGCTATAGCAGTTAGGCAGCAACAAATAGTGAAAACAACTGTCGCTGAGGGAAGGAACCACATCCCAAGATGTACAGCATCATACGGAAGGCTAAGCTTAAGCTGGAACTGCTACGTGTACAAGTTGGGCCACCAGGCAGGTCTTGGACACTTTAACCAGCTGGAGTAAGCATACTTGTCATGGCCAAAGCAGTTTTGACTTGGGGAGTTTTATTTAATTTAATTTATTGCCAACTAGTGCAAACTTTTGATTACCAATTTGGATATTGAGAAAAAAAGACAAAGTAAACTATTAAACAAACATTTAGGGAAACACCTTTCCTCCTCTTTCCCCCAGCTCAACCTCAGACAAACGCCACTCCCACACCTTCCTGGACCCAACTTCCCTTGTTTTAGACATGCATTACACTCAGTCTCTCCCAGTCCCTTCAGGGATGTGATGAGCAGTGCAGGAGGCTGAAGTTGGAACGTAATGTTTTCTCTCTGCTAGTCCATGCATCTTACTCATTTTCCTCTGCTCTGGCATGGGTCACCCACAGGCTGCAGTCCCTTTGCGGGTATCCCTGTTCTGGTATGGGTTCTCCACAAGCCACAGTCCCTCAGGCCTGTCCCTGCTCTGGCATGGAGCTTCTCCTTCCAAGAATGCATCTTCAGCCATGTCCCCAGCAATGTCTTCTTCCATGTGTCTCCTCACATATCTTCTTGTGCCATGTGTTCTGCCATGGATCTTCTGACTGCCTCTGACAGGCTGAGCTTTCTGGAGCACCATGGGCTGTTCACATCCATTTCAGAGTTAGCTGGAAGTAGCTGTGGCTGGCATGAGGTAGCTCAATGACTCCTTCCACACACAGCAGCTCTGCAGCCCCCTGTTACAGAAACCCTGGCAGCTATGCTCAGTACAGTGTTGTTGCCCTGAGTCCATGGTGCCACTCACAGTCGTACTGGAGTTTTCTGCTGGGGGTATATGTGCTCTGCAGAGTGTGTTTGTGTGTGTGTGTGCATCTGCATTTCATAGCTACAAATTGCCAGCCGCCCGCTAATACCATCTCCCTTAGTAAATAAATCTTAGATCGTCAGTCACTAAGTGGTGTTCTTTTGTTGTGGCTACCTCTCCCTAAATTGCCCAGCACAGCTTACTTTTCTTTTAAAATTGTTTCTTTATTGGCTTTTTCAAGAATATGCTGCTAGACCGGGTGGCTTGTTCAGATCCTCTCTGGGAGGCAGGCACTGATCAGGAATCCTTTGCAGTGATGTACCTTCAAGGATATTTTTGAAGTCTGGACAACCCAACACCTACTGCAGAAAGTGGAGAAAATGTCGATGCTGTGGGAGCAACTGACCTAAAATACCTGAGCCAAGAGAATGATCAGTGCACTACAGCAAATCACAGCTCATGTTACCTGGGATGTACTACTTGGATGTGTTTTCTGCTTTCTGGAAAAATATGAGAATATTATAGTAAAGGAATATGCTAAAATATACTATAGGAATATGCTAAAATATGAATCTGCCTTAGCAGCTTTGTGATTTTTCCGGAGCATGGAAGTTGGTCCAAATATGCACTTGATTCTGGCTTCTGGAATAGTCAAAGTTTTCATAAAAGGTGTTTTCCTCTGTGGATGAGTTGGAGAAATGCAGTTTTCCTACAGGACATCTTTCAGGCAAAATAAGCTGAAACCTTTTATAAGAAGGAAAAATATCTCAGTCACTGCAGTGATGTTAATGTCACTTCTCCATTTTATTAGGTAGCCCTAGGGCCTTCAGTCTCTGCCACTGGATGACTGCTTTTTCATCTTCTGATTTTTATTTAGACAACTATAGCTGCGTATAGCTACATAGTTTCAAAAACATCAAAATTTCTTTCTGCTTTGTCATGTGACTATGTCTTTAAAAATACTACAAAACAAAATATCACTGAAAGTCTGTGGCTACAGTGTTATGTTTATTTCAGCATTTTTCAAGAGTGAGTGGGACTTCAGCCCTGAAGATCTAGAGCTAAATTCTTTTCAAAATGACATTTAGGCTTCTAAATCATTTGAATCCTTTTGGAAAATTTATGAAACATCTTCATAATAGAATAGAAGAGTAGATACTAAATACTTGTAAGTTGTCAGAAAATCCAACAGAATGCAAATGACAAGAAGAAAATGCACGTTTTTTTTTCCAGGCTTGCACTGTGATTTGTTTTTTGTTCCAGAGAAAGAAGGCACTGATAAATGTATCAATGAGCTTTGAAGAGAGCTGTTGCTCAAAGACAATTCAGCAGTGTTTTCTTGGCAGTGTGTCAAGAGCAGGAGCTACCTTCTTGTTGCTTGTTCTGGCAAAGAAATCAGAGCTTTTCCAGTCTGCAAATGGCAGAACATCAAAATGTTACAATGCTGTGTTCCCAAAGATGATGAGGGGTTTCTTTCATTAATGAAAGATAAAATGAATATACGGAATCCACGTTTCAAATTTGACTGTGTAATGAGTATAATCCTGTTATTAGAGGTGCTAGAGATCAGGGCACAAGGCTTTTTTCCTAAGTCTGCTCCTAATCGGTTGTGTGGCCTTGAGGCAAGCCAGTCCACATCCCTGCACCTCAGTTTCCCCAGCAGCAGGCTGGAGACAATAAGCCACTGAGCCGCTGTGAGGCTGAATAGATCAGTATTTTTGAAAGGACTGAAACTGTCATATAGAACTTGTTATATAAGTGTGAAGTAATAACAATTAGCTCTTATGGCCTCAAGTTGCTCCAAGGGAGGTTTAGACTGGATATTAGGAAAAATTTCTTTACTGAAAGAGTGGTGAGGCATTGGAACCAGCTGCCCAGGGAGGTGGTGGAGTCACCATCCCCAGAGGTGTTCAAAAGACATCTAGATGTGGTCCTTCGAGACACGGTTTAGCAGGCATAGGGGTTTGGTTATTTTGTTGGGTTTTTGTTTGTTTGTTTGTTTTGTTTTGTTGTTTTGGTTTTTGGTGGGTTTTTTTTTTGGTTTGTTGTTTTTTTTTTTTTTGGGGGGGGGGGGGTTGATGATTGGACTAGATGATCTCAGAGGTCTATGATTCTATGATTCTAAGAAAAAAGACCATCCCTGTGACAACTGAATACTCCCTTGCCCTGCCACAGTTTTCCTGTGTTATGTCAGGCAAAGGCATTTGATCCGTCCTGTACCCCTGTCCCTCCTACTGTCAGAGGTTAACTGATAGCACTGAGGTGGCACAATGGTTGCAGGGAGCTCGCATGGCTACTGTAATGACTATGCACAAAAGGACTAGATGGAGAGGTAGGTAGGTAGGTAGGTAGGTAAATAACCACGTCGCCAGACACTCAGCTTTGTGAATGAGCCCTACATGCAGCTGAAGTTCTACTGGTAGTGACAGCAGTCTGAATGTACAGGTACCTGTTGGAGCCACCACACACCTGATCTAGGAGGAGCTTTTTCTGCAATACCTTTGGCATTAGTTTAAGCTGTTGTATCTTTTCACTCCTGCCTTGGAGTTATTCCACTGTGTTAGTCCACGCAATTCTGCCAGGTTCACTCATATCCTGCAGCCCTTTCACTAGTCTCTTCTTGCTCTCCTCCTACACCTTGCTCTGCCAGTCTACTACCTTCATCTGCACACCCAAGAAGCTGCTGATGCTCCAGTTTTACCTTGCTCCTATTCTCCCAATCCAATCCAGTCCTAGTCAGAAGGGTCCTGCTTTTCCAGACTCTAATTTTCACCTTCATTTGCAAGGGATAGAAAAAAGAGGAACACTGTTTCTTCACCTCCGAAATATGGCTGTAGGTAGTGGGCACCCTTCCTCCAGAGTTTCCTGTGACCTGATGCTTTCTTGCCATCCTTTGCACTCCATCGGTAAGATGCGATTTAGTGGGTTTAGACTGCAGTACCTTTTCTGAGGGCTCCAGGTTGCTTTTTCACTCCTACTTTTATCCTTGCAAACTTTTCTGTAATCACTTGAAGCCCATGACTGTGTATTATTACCCTATGCATTTTTTCCATCCTGTGTTTCCCTATTGATTTCCACTTCCCAGTGGCCATGTGGTTGTTGGCTCCAGTTGCACTGAACACATGGTAGCGCACAATGTATATTTCTCCATCGTCCTAAGGGCTGGGTGAAAACCAGTGTACCAGGACATATATTTTGCTGTCTTTCTTTCTTGATTGCCTGGATACACTGTATTTGATGGAGCAGCTGTACCTCAGGCCTGTAAAGTGTCATATTCGGTGTGCACATGCATCTTCCTTTTTCTTTCCTTTCTGCAGCGTTTCTCATATGTGCTACCTACGTGGGGAGTTGAACTATGTTCCAAGTGTGAGGTGTGTATCACTCCCTCCGTTACATCCCTTCTGCTTATATGTGCTACAGGTGAACACTGTTGGACTGGTACGTTTTGCGTATTTCCTGTGGTACAAGGCTCGGTATAGGAAGCGCGTGGTTTTTGACAGCGTATCGTGGGAATGCATGCAAATTTGCTGTGGTATGGGGTACATGGGGTACTGAAGACACAGAGTAGATTTTGACGTGGTAATATTCATGATGTGGCCAGTGCAGCATGTGAAGATGCATGTGTGTTCAATGCAGAGTAAGGCGTGGTGGAAAAAGTGCATGTGTGTGTACAAGTGAGTCTGGGGTAAGCATGGCGTGGTATTTCCAGCATAACGTGCAGGACGTAGAATCAGATCAGTTTTTCCTTCAGCTAATAATACAGCACATTCAACCTTAATGCATTTCTAGCAGTGCCCTCACTTGAAAATGAGGACCTTTATGTTCTCCTGCTGCTTCAACGTATCACTGTTTATATCATTTATTAACAATTTTTAATTCCCAAAGAACAATACAATATCCAGAGGACATTGGCCAGAGTGCAAAATAAGGGACAATCAGACCCTTACTTTACAGAAAGGTGCTGCAAGATCCAGCTTTTTCAGGAAAATATTAACTAATTGCTGTAACACATGTATACTCAGGCATAAGCTGTGCTTTGGGATGCATGCAAGCTTCTAGGAACACAAATACCATGGGACTTGCAAGATCCTCCTAAAGATCTGGAGCGCAAGCTGTAGCAGCTGCTGTTTGTGGTCAGATGAGCTCTGCCTGGATCAGTCCTGCGAGTGCCCTGCCAGCAACGAGCTCTCCAGTCACACTCTGTGGCTCATCCTGGGGGAGCATTTATCCAAGACTGAGGGACAGGAATGAGCTGGAGTTTCTCCCTCTGGTAGTCTTATTTCTGTTTTAATTGGTGTTTCTTTCATCTCGGACATGACTTTTATGGAAGTGAAAACATAAGTCTTTAGCATAACTTGGGACCTGTTAGGTTAGCCCAGTTAACCCAGCCCACCATCCTTCATGGTGATGTTGTGAGGCGCTAATGCCCCAGGCCACCTTTTTGCTTAGGTACTCTCTGCTCCAGGAGAATGTTTTCTTCCAAAGCAAGCATCAGGATGACTGGAGAGAGGATCCCAGGTGCAGTGACGATGACCAAGGCAGAATATTAATTACTTAACCTCTCTTAACCAGCTGAGCCCACTGGTTTCCCACAAGCCTTGCTCCAATCCCACTTCCACAGAATAAAGGTGACAGCCTTTGAGCACAGGCTAACATTTTACATATGGACCAGACAAATCACATTCAGCAAATGCACTCGCCTGCTGTTTCTCTTGGTGATGGTACTGACACGCACAAGCAAACCAGCATGGCAGGTACAAACACCACTAATGCACCATTTTCCTAGGAAAGGGGTGAGAGGGGGAGTGGGAGAGGCCTGCTTGGATATGGATACAACTCCATAGCCGTTTTCTACTTGAGCCAGCCGCCAATACCACAACTTAGACAGCAAGATGTGCGCTGTGTTTGAAGATGAAATTTAAATTATTTCAGCTGACAGTGTAAGCTTTTAGCTGATCTTGGCCCATCTGGCTGGAGTCACAGCACCCTTCTGCCATACGGTGGGAGCTTGCTTTAGTCACGATGGTGCACATGAGCACAGAAACTGCTGCTATGGGCAGGCTCCGAGTTTACACGGTGCAAGATGAATTACTGCCTCTCCCTCAAGAGCTCACGCTGTGGCTCCACCCTCTACGCAGCGGGGAAAAGACGATCCACTAGGCCTAACAAGTTTTATTCCTGTGAGTTTCGGTGTCGTTAACTCTTGACTTCAGCGCTCCAAGCAGCTCTCTCACTCAGCGCATGGCAGGGTGGGAGTGATGGTCGCTCCTCCGCAGCATCGGCATGGCCCGTTTCTGCTGCTCCGGCCAGCAGCGCAAACCTGCAGGTGACAAGGAGGAGTGAGGCGGCGGAAGAAGCAGCACGTCCCTCGCCGCTTCCTCAGATGACATCACGCATCCCTTTCCTCCTCCTATGCCGCCAGTGCTTGATGCGGAGTTATGGTGCTGAGCAAATGGCACCTCCTGGCCTTGCCAGCTCCCAGCAGGGCTCCTTCCCTCTCAGAGCACAAATATCTGTAAGGAAAAGCAACCTAGATCTGCCGCCACTGCACGCTTACTTTTCAACGAGTCCTGGATTTCCTCATCTCTGCTTTTACTCTCTTTAGAGGGCCCTGAGGCCCCCTGCCCACAGCCGGGAGTCCCACCTCAACCTGAGCTGCCACGAGACAGCGAGGGCTGGCCGGCACCCTGAGGGGCATGGCCGGCAGGGCACCACGGGACCCATCCTACGGCACCCGATGCGGGGAGTGGGGCAGGCCCAGGGATGGTGGCCAGGCCCAGCCACAAGCCCCGACCATAAGGCTCATCGTGGTGATGAGGTGGGTCAGGATGGGAAACCCATCTGCAGGTTGGGGTCAGGATCAGGCCCGGTGATGGCAGGGCTGTGGGGACGGGGATGGGCCGAGGCTGGGCCCTGCGGGCCTGGCTCAGCGTGGCTCATGGCCAGGCAGGGCAGGGCTGTGGGAGCCGGAGACCGGCCCTGCTGCGGCGTCGCAGCCGCAGGGGCTGACAGCCCCGGGGTGCTGCGATGGGGTCCTGGGCTCTGGGCGGGAAGGGGGGCAGCCTGGGGGGCTGGGCAGGGACAGTCAGGGCTGATGGTGCCCTCTGCCCTCCTAGCCGGCTAGGACTGTTTGTCCAGGGCCTTAGAACGGCAGAGAATGCCTCAGCGCATCCATTACGCTCCTTAAGACCTTCTCCTGTCATCCAGGTCTAATTAAAGTTCACGCTGGTGGCACGGCAAGACACAGCCGTGTGCGTGTGTGCGTGCCTCCACAACCAAAAGCAGGAGAGATGTGACTTGTCCTGGTAGACAGGACAGAAGAAATCTGAGGCTTTGGGAAAAAGTAGCAGGAAGAAGTTCTGACAAAGCTGCCCCTTTACATACAAGCACACATGTGGGGAGAAATGCTACAGTCACCCACTGGGGACCAAGCCTGTGATTTTTCAAATGCATCTTTATTGATTGGTTGTTTTAGCTCAAGTAGTATGAACTTTATTTTACAAGAACCTGCAGCTAACCAACACAAAAAAGAATTACCATCATTACCTCGTACAATACCAGACTAGCGCAAAAACAGAAGTAAATGCCACAATCCAGTTAAAAGAACTGTAAAATAACTAAATCAAACCGTAAACTCTACATGTAACAAACGGCTGAGATTAGTCCCACACACGTCACTTATAAACCCAGCAGCGGGAGGGGAGGTCTGAACACAAAACCAAGCACCCCAGATGCCAGCTCTTTTCTCCCCTGAGTGGGCCTAAGCATGGGCTCATTTGAGACAACACAGAACCATGTGCTTGGCAGCACGTGTGTGAGCAAGTGGGACAGCAGCAGAGAGATGCACACCATCTGCCTGCATCTTGTCTTTTACCCTAGAAAGCCTCCTGGGTCTGTTCTCTGCTTCAGAACATTCAGAGCTTCCTAAAACAAGAGACTGATGCTGATTTACACCCAAAGGATGTGATAATTGGAGGAGAGTGGGCCAAAAAGAGAGGACTGAGCACTGCAGGCAGAAACTGAAGTTATCTAAGTTGGCAGTAGGTGCAACTCATCCAAACACATTTATTCCAGATGAGCACATGATGGAACAGCAAACCTGAAGTTCAGGATGAAAAACTGGGGAATACTAACCCACTCGTTTCATCCTTTGTTCCCCCATTTTCTGTCTGCCCATTAAGACTCCTCTGTCTACATCCTTTGTGCTCTCTCTTTTCTCTCCCATTCTTCTGCTACTTCCCATACCACGCAGGCAGTGACCCTCCTGTCCCACTACGCTGCCTTCCCTGACCTTCACACAGTTCTGCCAGTGACTCCCACTTCACACTCCCAGCCTGCTCTTCTGCCTCATGTACCTCTGTGGAACAACAGTCAGAGAAGGCTGAAACCTGATTTCCTGTCTCCCACAATCAGAGGAGCACTCATCGTGATTTCTCATTCCTGAGGAATGCAGAGAACTGGGATCTAACTCCACGTAAATAGAGCAAACACCCTCAACTTATTTTGGAACCTGCCTGTCTTCTTCATCCTTCTTGTCTTTTCCACTCTCTTGGTCCCTCCCTTAAATGTAGGAATGCTTACAGTAATTCAGGTCCAGTTCTCTGATTTATAGATAAAACCCCAGAATTTTCCTGAAAGCTCACTCTCCAAACCCCATCCCTTCACCAGAGTTACGGCAGTTATGGGAAAATCTGCTGTTTGTGCTACTGGGAAGAAACTGCTTTGGCATGACAGCATAAGGCTTGCACAGGACAGCATCTGTCTGGCACCTTTCTAAGAACTACACTGGCTTAAATGAAAATAATTTTAAAAAAAAAAACCTACAGAGAATCTATTCTCCTTCCCCTTCAAGTCTAAAAGCACCTCTCTTGTGGCAAAGAGCGGCACTGCTGTCCAATCACAAAAAGCCAGCAAAACACACGTGGGAGCGACTGATTTCTTTCGCTTGTGCATGTGGTGCAAGAGCTGTACAGGGATGAGACATGGAAAGGAAGGCTAAACCCATAGGACTTCTGCCATCTTCAATTCTGCAGAAGACTGGTACAAGGACAACACTGACAGATAATTTTCTGTGTTCACCAATAACAAGACCATTAGTAGTTAGTTGCCTTAATGCACAGCAAGGGAGACTAAAGTTAGGTAGCAAGAAAAGCTCTCTCACTTCTAGGCTAGCTAGGAACTGAAGAGACAATCTCAGCAGTCTCCAGGATCTGCCTCAGTGAATTTCACTATGAACAAGTTAGATGAGCAGCCACGGCAGACATGTTTGGCATACTCAGTCGTGTTGCAGAGCTGGAGCGGGCTAGTCATTCTCTTGAGGTCCTTTCTAGCCCTATGCATACGCTTTTATCAGTTGGCTGCACTGAAAAGAACAAAAGGGTCCCCTCAAATTTTTCTGTCCAGCACTTGCAATTAAAGCAACACAGGAAAAAAATAAAATCCTTCCTTTTTTTCCCCTTCAATCTCACAGCTGACGCGTTCCCAGCCCTCTGAGTTAGCCCTTCTAATACTGATGGAAGTGATGGGAAACACAATACTTGAAACGCTTCACAGGTAGCAGCTGGAGTGAGGACTGTCAGCGCAGGACAGCCTTGTGTGGGCAGAGTTAAGTATTTCACAGCTCACTGAATGCTCACAGGAGTGCAGCCCATGTCATGGGCAAGGTGTGACAAGGTCAGTGTACAATACATGGCATGCCTTCTTCATCCAATGAAAGGGTTACACAAAAACGGCCACCGTGCCCAGCCACTCTCCCGGAGCTCCACCACACTGGCTTGTCTAGCATCCTCCAGTACTGGCTAACTATTTCCAGTTGTGGCAAGAGAAGAACTATGAACAGCGGAGTCTCCCTATCCCTCAGCGCGAACCCCTCGTTAGCCTCTCACTTCACCCTTTCATACACTGTCCCCCTACCCTCCCTCCCCTCAATTTAAAAAATAATGGTTATAATTAATACATGGAAGGTGATGGCATTGTGCATGTGGTTCACTTCCAGTTCTCTTCCCCTTTTCTCAGGCATTCTCCTTCCTCCTCTCCAACATCCCCCCCCCAAATCCATTCCATCAGTCCATCTCGCCTGCAAGCCTAGGGGCCTGGTGCTCACTTGCCGTAGACACTCTCATCGCTGTAGGCCACATAGAGAAAATAGTCCTCCTCGTGGTTATCCTGCAAGGAGAGAAAGGGAGAAAGTAACAAACCAAAGCCCTGTAACTCATTATGCATGAAAAAGCCCAACCAAGAGATCACTGTAACAAGAAGGCATAACGTCTCTTTCACTGTTTCTCCCCCTTTACATCGAAGGCGTAACTTCCTCGTACCAAAGACAGCGTAGAGCAACTTCCTCTCTCTGGCCACAGATCTACTTCTGAATTCAGGCATATCAAATTTCTGGGCACAGTGAACTTACCTGAAGAGCCACAGCCAGAGTGTGCTGCAAACATGCAACAGAAACAGCTCAGACTGTTCCAGGCTATGCAGCAGGATGCTGTGCAGTATAAGCACCTTAAGGTTGAGAGGAGAGACTTGGAAGCCTTTAACAAGTCAAAAATCACCTCTCCATGCTTCAGTATTTGATAAATGTGGTTATTTTTGTTGTTTTTCAGCACACTTTGACAAGTGACTGCATTTCTAGTCCTGTTTTACATATGAGTAGTAAAGCTGCGATGTTAAGTGATTACACTGACACAAAAAGTCTGCAGAGCTCCAGGAACAGAGTGCTGATCTCAGCCCTGGACAGTTAGACATAGCTTCCTCCTTCACATCCAGATTTGAAAAACTCCCTGCATGTGTTAATCTTATATCATCTTCATCAGTCCACATACACATTGTCCAGTTATTATCAAAAAGTGATAGGTCAAATAAGGCTCACAGCACCACACTGGAGCTCTCCTATGCTAACACAGCAGAAGGAGAAATCAAGGAGAAATCAATCCAGGCTGCAAACCAGCCATGATATAATGGCTATATAATTCAGGAACATTCCCCTCATGGGCATAGAGTACGCGTTTAAGGTCAGTCAAACAACACTGCTCAGTAGAAATGCTGGGCAGCAACGTTCACAGTGTCCTACAAGATCTTCACATATACAGTATAAGCTATGAAAAAGTAAGTGTGAACAAAGAATAAGTGTTCCTTAACAAATGTATTTATAGACAGTTGGTTGTCCAATGATACTGTGTTCTTTTACTGGCCAGAATGAAATCTCTTTTGTATAAACAAGAAAGCTAGTGCATATGTTCTGCCCCAGACACAGTATTTCCTCTGAAATATATGTAGTTTATTTCAATACTTCGTGAAAGTAGTCAGACCAACGTATCACTACTGGGGCAACTATTCACCACCTGATACGACAACCCTTTCAACTAGCAAACAAACAATTAAAATGATGAGGCTCCCCGGGCTCCTCTTTGTAACTGCAGGATGGAACTTCCCTAAACAGACGATGGGATACGGCCCAGGCCAAGGGGGTCCATGTTCAGGCATCTGTGACCAAGCTGCACCCACTGCCAGTTGAGTAGTGCTCAGTTGTCCTTCAGTGAGGATATGCATTCTTCCGGACACTCCAACAGAAGGAGAAAGAGATGGGCCAGGCTTACCTCATACAGCTGGCCCATGGTAGCACTGGTGGGAGGGATGGTATTATTGACAAAGAAGAACAGGGCATCTTCTGGCCTCAGGTGGATCCGCTTTCGGATTAAGAAGTAGAATTGGCCAACTGAAGAGGAACAGAGGAGAATGCCTTAGTCGTAGAAAGAACATTTTGGTTTGGGGTTTTTTGTTTGTTTTTTTTTTTTTTTAACCCTAACCACAGTTGTTTTCTTTTGGTGGTGGAAGTCACATGCTGTACGTAAAACACAAGAAAAAATGAACAATGCAGGAAAGAAAGCACTAACTTAATGATTGTAACCGTATTATCAGCCAATCCACTTGGAGCTGGCAGTTTCTCATATACGTGCCTCAGGCCATGTACCCTCTAATTCCACACTCCAACCTACTATGGTATGAAATGCTCTACTGCAGGGATTGGTGGGAAGACCTCTAACTAGCTTAACCTTTAAATCCTATAAATCAAAGACAACTTAGAGAATTTAGCCTTGGTGTAAACGGTCATACCATTCCTGAAAACGAATTCCTGAAAACAAATTCCTTTATTATTTGCTTGAACTACGTTGCACAAGAAAGAATTCCACAATCCATTATATACTGCAAGAAAAAGAAATGCTGTTCCTTTATCTCATTCATGTTCTCAAATGAAAACAAATGTAATCACACACAAAATGGCAGCGACCATTTGGGAAAGGAACTTTGTAGCCATGACTCCAAAACCACAGGGGTGGAAAATGATGGGACTATTTCAAGAGCTTGTCTCTTCCTGCAACAAGGATACAGCCTCTGGCGACTCTGCAGCTAGGTCATCATTGACTGATGATTGTACTACTCCCTGTGATACACAATTCTGTCATTTTCATCATGGCTAGAAGTCAGCAGTGACACATGCATGTTAGCTAAGTCAGTGGGATACTTCAGAAGACCTCAGAGAATTCTGCATGTTGCAATCCAGGCTGTAAGGTACATAAACATAACAAGGACAGTCAGGTAAACTGGGGTAATGATAAGATGCTGAGCCTGCATGGATATTTTCTCGGTGCTGATCATAGAGTAAAAAGCACTTCTGAGACCTTCTTACTGAAAATCAGGAAGAAAGGGGGTAGACTTTGTTACCTGTGAGGTCAGAAGGCACGAGATACTTCCTTTTGTCTAGGTCAGGAACTCTGGCTTTTGGTGCTTTTTCCACAATTACCTGGAGGGTGAGAGAAAGCAAGAAACAACCCTTGAGTATCGTAAACCGAAATGGACCAAAAAACATCAGTGGAAAAGAATACTGCCCTTTGAAAGAGATGGTGCTACCCGGCCTTTAGAAATTTATTTAACCTATAACAAATACACAACATTAACAGACAGATAGGTGAGAAGAAGACTTAAAATCACTGGCAATAGCTGTGCTGGGAGCCCAAGACCGAAGCAGTAAGCACAGTGAGTAAAAAGTGGATACTGGAACAGACACAAAAATAAACGATAATAGCCGAGGAAAAAAAAAAATCAGGTCACCTTGATGGTCCCAATGCAGGTTAATTTTGTGTGAAGGAGCTGCCAGGAGGCTAATACATGAACACAAGAAGTAACACAAGTAAGTTGAACTGTTTCCAGGTTACAGTTCCAAACTGCCTAGCACAAAATCAGCCCTACTCCCAGTAGTCCCATATCCTAATTTCTACATTCACCAACACCAAGTGCTCTGGAATGAAGAATTAAAGAGAAACTACAGCTCATTGGGGAATTTTTTTTTTAATCCCCAGTTCTTCAGTAGTTATCTTCTACTCTGAAATTCATATCCTTTAAGGTTATTTTCCCTACCTCACATAGTTATGGACATTTCCTTATTCATATAAATATCTAATAACTAAAAAACAGGCTACCATCTGGGCAACTGGACCCACAGAGACCTTTGGCACAAAATATTAATCCTCATTATATTCTAATATCGTTATGACATAGAAAAATATGAAGCTCAGCAGCTTTAAGGTCAAACAGACAAAGAGATCTTCTGCTACAGGAAAATTTTTGCTACCAGAGCTAGGCAAAATGTTTACCTCAGAAGCAGGAAGTATTCCAAAGTGACCTGATCTCCTTCCATGAAAAGCCTTTGAAACCTTTCCAAAAGTTGGACGTATGTTTCCATGGAACTACTGGGTTTGTGCAGAAAAAAACTGAAGGCAGTTGTTTGGGTTTTTTTTTTGGTCATACATATTTTTGACCTGGTAAGAGATATATTACATGATTCAATCTGTGTGGCTTGCTGTTCTGCAGAAGCCATTTTGACCATCTAAACAAGAAGCTGGATTTTCTGAACCTCCTCAACTTTTTAATTCCATTAGACCCTATAATTGTAAATGCTCCATGTGAGACACCGTGGGACTAGTTTCTAAGGGCTCCATGCTCCTTTAGCCCTTTGGCAACCCAAATCAGCAACTGTATCTGTTGTGTAACAGAAAAGGCTGAACTGCTGTGGACTAAGCTTTCTTTGGAAGCAAAATGGTGGTATCACATCAGTGAGACACTATGTCAGAGAAAAAAAGTTACCGGGATGAGCTTGCTGTATTTAGCCTAGACAAAGTGCCATGATAATTTAACTCGACTCCTTTCTAGACCCAAGTGAATACCTGCAAAGCGTGTCACACCGTAGAGATGCTAGCTTGGACGCTTCTTCGCTGTGCTCCATTTGGATGCTGCCAACAAAGCCAAAACCCCTGAAAATTCTAAGTTTGTTTTTTAAAATAGAAGCATCTCTGCTGCTTCAAGAACTTCAAGCACCTCACTGAGTACAAGGCATTCAAGCTTTTTCAGGCAGTTTGTGGTAGGACATGCATTTCCCTACAAGATGTGGTTGGTAAGTGCAGTGAAGGAAGGACAGTTCCACAATCTCACTGAACAGGTGCAGGCTGAAAAGCAACAGCACTTCGCACATTTCTTTACCCACACATCCAACAATGCAGTATCTAACACAATAAATTGCAGTGGAGAGAAACCTGTAGTTCTTGCCTCCAATTTCAAAAACTACCGGCAAGCAGAACTGCTAGCTAGCAGCACTGATGTGACCACCCTGACTCAAAAGGGTGGCTTGTGGCTTGTAGCTTGGTCACTAGATAATACAGAGAAAGAAGTCATGCCTATGAGGGAGAGCTGAGACTGGTGGGGCTTCTAAGGCCCTAGGAAAGATTTAAATCAGATCATCGCTGAGCTTAAGAGAGATCTCTGTCTTGCAAAGAGGCAGGGAAGGAATGGAGGTGCTCTGCTAATCTGGCTATCAACTGTAGTCAGTTTGCCTGATAACACAGATATCTCTTCTGAAGCACTAAACCCTTCACACACAAACAAACCAACCTACGAAGAAAATCCAAAGATACAGATTATCTGTACGTCTGTTGTTGCTGGGTGGTGACTGTGGTAACATGGGACCTTGCCAACAGTATAATCTCAGCAAAACGCTGAGATGTATCAGGGCATTGCAGCGTAGGCAGCCAAATGGATGTCATCTTCAAGGATCCTGCTGTTGGGAAGGGCAGACACAGAAGTGCTGTAAAGACCAGTTGTCTGCTGCATTCATTTGCTCCATATGCAGCTCTGACAACAGGCTACCGCCGACAACTCACATCTGGGCCTCTCCATGCGTTGTTTTCATTTAACCTTAACTACAGCACACCTTGTTATTCTGGTCCTGGCTTTCTCCATAAAGATCTGCTGATGTCCCCCTATCTTGACTTCTTTTACCTCTTGCCAGACCAGGTCTGGTCCCTGGCTCCCCACACAGCTCTTCCAGACACATCTATCATGATCTGCTGTACAATCTGCCATGTTAATCCTCAGTCTACAGCTTGTCTCACTCCTGACCTACAGAGCCCTCTGTGGTCCTCATCACAAACCACAGAACCGCATACACTTCACCATTGACTTGCTGTGTGCTCAACCTGCTGTGCCATGCCAGGGGTCCCCAAAACAGCTAGGACAAATGCACCCAAATACTGACTTCGAAAAACTTCTGCAAGCCCAGTTGAGGGTCGCTCCCAAGATAAAAAATGGTGTTAGCCTGCAGGGAAAACATGTGGTGTAACTGCTCCCCCTTGACCTTAGATTTACAGGGGAGTCCAAGTTATTTTGCATGCAGTACCCCTGGGCAGTAAATCTAGGACAGACCTCTCCAGTGGGGATGGAAAGAAAGGACATATACAAAACGTTTATTAAAAAGGACACAAACAAAAAAAATCAATCTGATTTGTCATTTCTTTTTTTTTCCCCAGTTATTATTAGTAATTATAAAGCTAGAGGTTTTCCACAGGCACTCCAAAGAGACCTAAGGATGAGGAAGCAAAGTTTAGCTAGAAGATGACCTTGTTTTCCAAGTGACGTTTTTTTCCACAGGATGACTAAACAGGAGGGCAGAAAGGCTGAGAAGTGTCATTTTTTTCTCTCATGCACAGGAAAAGAACAGAGCCAGACTGTATCGAAAAAAGACAGGCCGAGAGACGGTAAAATACGAATAAAGGGAGAGGTACCTCAGGCGACACGGACACAGACCTTGTTTTCCACGAAGAGCACCCGCTTCACTCACTCATTGTTCTCCTCCATTTTCACAGAGCTAATGGGAAGCTCCTTCTTCCCCACCCCCCAGCCCCACGCACGCAGGCTGCCAGAAAAAGATTAGCAGCGTCCCGGCTGTCCAGCCACTGCGGATCCCAGAAAAAAAAAAAGGCCGCACTGCCCCCCGGCGCCCCCGCACCCACCCCCGAGCACAGACCTTCCTCCAAACCCAAGCGCCGTAGCTGCGCGCTAGAAGAGGCGAGCAGCCCGCAACGAGGGTGAGACCACCAAGACCACAATCGCCTTTAACTAATCGCGTTTCTTTTGCCTCCAGACAGACAGACAGACGACGAGCCGACAAAGGAAAACAAAGGCGGCAGGCAGCGGGAGGAGGTCTGCCAGGCAAGCCGGGCCCGCAGCAATCGCCGCCGCTGCCCTCACGCCCCACACTCACAGGGACTCTGTCGGGATATTTCTTCCTGATTTTCTCCCCTTCTTTTTTCCTGTA
>VZTL01006554.1:0-25731 GCA_013400535.1 Scopus umbretta | reverse complement strand
TACTGGAACTTCATGCTGCCGGGCCGTCGCCTTCCCTCCCGAGGGCTGCTGCGGCTCCCTCCCCTACGGCCGGGTGCTCGGCCAACCCCCCCGCACGCCCCCGCAAGCGCAGCGCAGCGGAGCGCAACCCCGAGCCCTGCCGCGGGAGCGCACCAGCCGCTGACGGCAAATTAGGCGCTGTGACGTCACGGGGAGGCACCCCCCNTTTTTTTTTTAAAGGCAGCAAAATAAACATACGGTTGAGCAACGCCGCAACCCCCGCAGTGTGACTCAGGGGTTATAAATACAGCACAAGCAGGCACATAATCCACCCAGGACTGCAGGGATGGCCGCGTTGCTCCTCCCTCTCTCCCGACTGCCTCACGCGTGGGAGCGGGGCTCGGCGGGGGCTTGGTGTCCCCAGTGTGAGGCGTGAATGCCTCTGCTTGTCTAGAGCGGGGGTAATAAGCCTGACCCTGTTCTTAAAGTTGGCTCTGAGATGTACGACCGAAAAAATGCTACTTTTCGTGACTGTCCTTGTGGCTGTTGGATCTGGATTATTCCCCTGTTTATAACATCTCAGTTAAACAACAAGGGGCAGAAAGTGTGTCACGTAATGTGCCAGACCAGATGCATGTTACAAACAGCAGACAGTTAAAGGGAACTGTCTGCAAACAAGCCGAAATAGCTGGCCAATTTTAGCCCAGTTACTCAGCTGACACATACTTGGAATGTCTTTGTTTTTTTCTAGGAGTAGTTGGCCTCACAATTATTTACTGACCAGCAAAAGAGAAGGTATTAATGAATGGATCGGCATGCTCAAATCGGCACAAAAATTAATTGCCACTACCCTGGGGACAATGAATGGGAGTGTATCGAATAATTCTTTCCTTGCACGCCTCATCCGGAGAAGCAGAACTTTCCCAAGGATGATCTGTTATTTGTGCGGTAGTTTCAGTTGTACTAGTAGAGGCTGAGTGGGACAGCAGACTGCCTCGGATGCATAAGGCGGCTCTCCAAGGCCGCACCAGTGGCAGGGATGAGAGGACCCAGGTTTCCTGAATCTCATTCGACCCTGTGCCAGCGCATTGACTCAGAATGAACAAGGGCAGGAAAAGACATTGCTGCTGACTCTCTGCTTCTACAGTGTGGCTAGAACAGAAAAAATCCAGACTATAGCAAAGAGTCATTCTAAATCCTGAAGAAGTTGAAGAGCAAGCAGGATGCTCCCTAACGATAAAACCAGAATCGGGGGAACATAAAGCCCTGGTCTTTTTCTAAAACTACTCGTATAAATCCTTCAGGCTGCTCCAAGAAACTCATAGTGCTGGTGACTTATCCCTATGAACTGATATGCACGCTTGAGTTGCCTGCAGGGTGGGACTCATGCTGGCACCAGGGGTAGGAAAGGGTCTATTACAAAATTCCCATAGCAGATCCAGGGTGTTAGCTTGTGCCTTCTGCCCTGCAGAGAGCGGTTTCATAGACTGGCCAGCATCCACCTCTGCTTTCAATAGCACACTGCTTGAACTCAGAGGCCTTTTGGTAATGCTCCCCGTCCGAGCCCTTGGTGCACTGTGGTCTCTCCTCTTGAACATAAGTAGGAGAGATATGGAGGAAATATGTTTACTGAGTTGCAGATATGCTCAGGTGGTGGCAGCTCCCAGATAATCTTGCCTGGCACAGGAGTGTAGTTGGGCATGGGATAGAAATCTCACCTACACGTACAATGTAGGCAGGTACAGCTGAACCTGTCACTTTAAACTGCCTTTGTGGTCAATAGCGATACATAGGCATGTTGGGGTGGGATTTTTCTCACCTGAATCATGACATCTACTTTTGGATGGCCGAAGCGTGCCCCTAGGAATTCTGGCAGGTGCTTTAGTATCTAAGCTTTTACTACTCAGTATGGTGTAGTGTCACCTCCTGCACAGCTCAGTGCTCAGCTCCAACAGGTGTATGCTCAAATCTCTTAAGGACAGAACAGCCCACAGTGGGAATGGCATAGACTGGTGTGTCCCAAACTTCACTAGTTCACGTGCATAAGGTCTGTACAGGAAGCATCGTCAACTTGTTTCTCTGTCCTAGGACATGTGAACATTTCCCCATGGTTGCAAGTAGAGTCAGAGGTTCTTAGAAAGGTGAGTCAGAAGGAAGGCATTATTTTTGTGCAGTGCCATGGAGACTAGCCTAGGCTGAAGGAATCCCAGGATTTAGACCTGGGGAAAATTCTCATTTCATGGCATTGCACCTTTCTATCATAACTGTGTTTGGCCTCCTTGCTTCCTAACTGCCTGCAGCACAACAGTTGCTAAAGTGTATTGAAGGTGTGCAGTGATGTAGATGCCTCTTCCTCAAGGACAAAAGAGAGGAAATTTTCTAGCCTGTTTCACCCAGGCCGCCAACCCATTTTGGCAATTTTAACAGACTGATCTCAAAATCCCATTGTCCTGTAAATTGCTGTTTCCATCTCCAGGACTATACCGAAGGCAGCTGAGCTAGCATCTAGTTTAAGTTTCTGTTGACAAATCAGAGAGCTGAGATTCAGGGTTCTTCCATGGTGTGATGCAAAGACATGGCCTGTGAGGCCATTGCTAGGCGACTTCTCCTCCTCCAACAAATCCCACATGAGGATCACAAATCTCCCTGCTGAACTCTTTCTGACCTGATGATGCAGCCCTGTATGGGCAGCCACAAGCCTCACTCCTCCCACTTCCCAGCTTCCTCCTCATCAGGCCATCCCTCAACTCCAGCTCAATAATAACAATAACGTCACTGGCACAACAGCAGGCAGGAAGATGATGCATGCAGAAGCAGTGACAAACAGCTAATCATCTGACTTAGAGTTCTCATTAAAATGTCAGCCCATGGGCATGTGACAAACCCCGCATTCTGAGTCCATGTGCTAGAGGGAGGAACTGGAAATGGGGTTGGCTAGTTTTCCTACCCTGGACTGCCAGCGCAAAGTGGTCCACAGAGAGGCAAAACAATATACTCTTAGTGTATTGCTGCGTCTGCAGCTCATGTAGGCAGAGGTTCACTTTAAAAGGGATTCCCCAAGTGTTGCTAATGCTGTAGCCATAGAGGCAGGAGATAAAAATATTTACATGGAATCTGGGGGCAGGGTTTGCAGCCTGTGCTGTACCACATAGTGCTCCAGGGGCACTGCTAGGAGCTCTGCAGCGCACTACTGTGAAGTGAAGCTAGCTTAGGTGTATCTACAAAATTGGTTAAAATTCTGTGAATTAAGGATAAAAATATCCATTATTTGCCCTGTGTTTCTTGGAGATGTTATCTAGGTGGGTGTCTCTTGGGACCCCCCTGGAGCTACTGTTCAGCTACCTATAACTCTGGATTCCCTTGGGTATTTCTTTCATTAGTACCTGCCCTTGGGTACTTATCCATTTGTACCTCCATAGGCTGACATATTTTCTTTTTTTTTTTTTTTTTTTTAATCATTAGTGTGGTTTCAGCATGTCAAAGGCTCTTTTGTCAGAAGACTTCTACTTTGTAGTCTGAATGGTGATTAAACCACAGACAGCATGCCTGAAGTCACTTGTGATTCTGCTGTGTTTGCTGTCTATGCATGGCCATATTCAGTCCTTGCCTGGTGTCTCTCCTGCACCACTTGTGACTGGTCACCAGTTTCACTTGACACTAGATCTATGGCAGCCTCAGAGCCAGGAACAGGCACTTTGGACCTCCATGAGGGCACAGGGTTAGTTACACCCAGCAAACAATGGCTAATTGTGTAGATGTTTTCCTTTCCTCTAGGAAATGGCTCTGTATTGTCTATGCTGAGCTGCCTTCTCACTGGCCTATTTTCTACAGCTTCTTATGCTTTACAAAAAAGCTGCTCATTCCTCCCAAACTGGTTGCGTGGCCCAGCCTTAGCTGAAGGTGCTTAAATGCATACAGATGATGTTATGAGGAGATTAAGGAAAACACCTTGTTGCCAAAGGAGCAACACAACAGTGGGGCTGGTGGGGTGTTTCTGAGTACCTGTCTTTCTCAAGTACCACATGTTCTAGGGGAACCTAAGTGTGGCATGGATAACTCCTTTGCAGTACCTGGTGTAGGCGTACTGTTGTTCCCCTCATTTGGTTCCAGCCCAAATTACTCCATGTGCAGGCTAAAGGTAGACAGTGGAGACTGGTTGCTCTTTCTCCTTTGATATCACTTGTCCTATGCTTGCTCCTTTCCCACCCTTTTCTGTTTGGTCAAGGGTCAGAGTGAACAAGCGAGCCAAGGACAAGCCGAGGGTCAGTGACTTGGTTAGGATATCGTTATCTTCAGTACTTTGTGCATCATTTTCCCCATCTACAAATGGAATACTAAGGCTTGTCTGAGGTGTAGGCAGCTTGACAACATGGTTAAAGTCTGTAAAGTGCATGGAGATCTTTGGATGTAGATACTTAATTCATAAGTAAAGAGAATTGCTTTTGATGGTATTCTTTCCCTTGTTGTGCACGATTTTGGCATGTTCTGCAGAAAATGGGTACTCCAGTGCAGCCAACTTGACACCAGTGGCTGTACACAGCAGCTGAACAAACCCTAAAATTATTTAATGATTAACAGAAACCTTTTGTTTATTTTCCAATCTATGTTATTCTGTATTTGTGAGCAGTTTATGTCCCTATTGCTCTTAAGCGTGGGGGAGAGTTGCTACTTGAATATTTGCTTAAATGTTGCATGAAAATATTAGTTCTTTATGTTTAATAATGTTTAATATTTGTACTTAATTTTCCATCTGAAAGCATAAAATATTTCAGAGTGCTTACTGGCTGATATAACACAACACACAAAGTATATTTGAAGTCCAGACTCAACAATGAGATGGAACCACCACTAATGGAGTAAAAACAGCTGGCTGAATAATAGCAAATTGCAGTACCGAGTAGCAGTTTATCTCTGTAAGTAAGTAAACTTGCTGTATTTTTATGGGGTGTGGTCCTGCTTTTTCACAAAGTACTTGTGATCTTTGTTGACTCTGTCCTCATTTTTTGATTGTTTGTGAGGAGAGAACGTCTATGAATCATAAC
Source organism: Scopus umbretta (assembly GCA_013400535.1). Taxonomy (NCBI): domain Eukaryota; kingdom Metazoa; phylum Chordata; class Aves; order Pelecaniformes; family Scopidae; genus Scopus; species Scopus umbretta. Next base: position 20,710 of record VZTL01006554.1, on the reverse strand, counting down.
AGATCTGAGGGCAAGAGTGCAAGTGTCACTGACACCTGGTCTTTGCTTTCATACACAACCTTGTATGGTTAGGTAGAGTGTCTGTAGATCTGCTTCTGGTTTTTGTTTGTTTGTTTTAACCTGGTGCTTTATCATGTCTTATGGGCTCTGAGTGGCTGATCCCATGCAAGAGTTATAAATATTTTCTCTGCAATTGCTCATCTGAAGTCAGTTTAGTAGGAAACAATCCCTGAACAAATGACCTTGAAACACTTTGGACGTCTTGCCAGTAAAAAAACCTTGAGGGTACCTGCTCTAGCACCTAACAACTAAGAGTGAGACAAGCAAAGAAGGATGTGAGCAGATGGGAAGGGATAGGAGAGTTGGGCAATACTGGTTCTGGTCAAGGGAAATATGCTGAAATCTGCAGGTAATACCCAGCTCTGGGTATGAGTAATCTGCAACTTTTCCCCTTGAAACTGAGAGAGGAGATAGTGGAGGTGATTTGATGCCAAGGAGGGGAAAATTAAGAAATTTAAAACTTCCCTTTTTACTGCACATCTCAGACAAAAAATACGGTGTAGTTATTATTGCAAATTATTAAAAATTGCACGTGCCTTTTTTTGCTAGGCAGGATTGCTGCCCTGTGGAGCGGGGCTGCCATCTCGTGTTAAACGCTGGCACAGCTCGGGGCTCCTAGGCAGAAGGAAAGGGGTGGGGGCAGCGGGAGGAATGGTATGTTCCCTCTGGAAACGATTGTGAAGGCCGCCAGGAATTTGCTGGGCTTGATAGGGTTTGACGCATGTTCAGCAGATCCAAATGTCTCTGCTTGCTTCAGGCTTTTACTGTGGAGTAAACAAGAGCCTTCCAGGAAATATTCTGCATCTTGGTGGAGAAGTCAGGCTTGAACTGGGCTTTAGAGAGCGGCTGATGAAATAGGTCACTCTGGTAGATGTTCCACAAACAGTTATTATTTCAAGCGTGCTGTATAGCAGAAGAGACATAGCCTTCTATGTCACCTGTTTATTTATTCCATTCCAGTTTATCACTCATTAGTGGTACAGCTAGATAATGGCTAGGCAATTGAGGAGCAGTTTGTGACCTAGGATGTCACGACCCTCATTAAATCCCTTGGATACAAAATTCCTGTGACTAAGCAAGGTCTGGGACATCATCAAAGGTGTTTTGGACGTTCAGTTCTGCTTTATGCTATCCCTGAAGCTCTCTTACCAACCTCCTCTAAAATTCTCCATGTCTGTAATTTCAAGTTAGGTTGCTAAACATGGTTGGGGACCTGATCCTTGTTCTCCTTATCTGCAAAATAACCATATTCTTCTGTATTTCACAAAAGCGTTGTGAAGATCAGCATATTAGGGACTGCGAGAATTTGGGTACTGCAGTAGGAGACCCATGCAGGCACTTCAAAATGAACTGTGCATTCGTATCAACATTAACATATACATGTAATTCATTCATGGCTGCTTATCATTTGGTATTTGATGTCCTTCTGCTTTGATGTGTTCAGTTGCTGAACCTGGGGTAGAGACAATACTGATGTAATTCAACAGTCACTTTCTCATGAGTACCTAGTCCAAGAAAGCATTTTACAGATGGTCCATACCTATGTTCATCCAAACAGTTTGATTAATATCTCTGGATGATTCAACATATTTGTACTGATCAGGAAAGGCTCACAAATTATTTCCACCTGAGAAATGGGTTAAGTGTTTTCAGTGGTCTTATTTAGTTTGATCTGCTTTTAACAGCAAAGTCAAGAATAATTAATAAATGATACAATGTGCATGTAACATGATTAAGCTTTATTTCAGGGGTAGAGTTCCTGCTTCTCCCCTTGTTTGATCTGGTTTTGCACACATTTTTTTAATTCAAATATAAGAGTTTGTGACTACTATTTCAGAATTGCTATATATCATTTTCAGAACTAGGCTGTACTCTGTATTCATTTTACATATCATGTAGGGCATTTAGCGGACTACACTGCACATACTACCAATGTATCCTGTCTTTTGCTTACAGGCAGATAGTGTTCCTACACAGCTCTTTTTTCTTCTTTTTTAAATTTACTATAAATGGCTGGCACTTTCCAGAAGTTTCACGTTATTATTTGGTATTAAGACCTTCTCACATGTCTTTGTTTTTCTTGTCGTGAAAACCTTTCTGCCATACCCAGGAAACTTAGGCTGGAGGCAAGCAGCATGAGACAGCATCTGCAATCTCCCTGTGGATCACTATCAGCACCTTGATTCTGCTGCCTGCTTATTTGTGCAAACTGTGATACTAGTGATGTGTGTATGTAATAAATGGACATGGAGAATGCCCATGGCCAATTATCTCAAGGAGGTGTCAAAAGGAGCCATCAAAATATGGCGAATCTGAAAATATTTGGAATTTTAGTGTCTTTTTTTTCCTTTCTCGTTAGACTAAGGAAGTTAATCTAATATTCCTAACCCTGCCCAGAAGAATTAGTGTCTGTATGTAACTATTCCGCATTATTTTCCATTCAGTAAAAACAGGCACTAGTGTCCTGGGAGGGCTGGCTGGGCATCCTTGCCCTCGGCAGATGACTGCAGTTTTTCCTCTGGTACTGGATCCAGGTCCGGCACTTTCTGCCCTGCCTTGGCAACTGTGAATCTGCTCATGTGCAGAGCTTCTTCATAGACTGGAGGAGTGTCTGATGCTGAGAGGGGTGGTGTTCCCTGCGCAGCATTATGAGAGTGTGCCACCGCTAATATCCTCCTGGCAGCAGGCCCAAACACGGAATGAAGAGCTGAAAGAGAGGAGAAAAAAGCTGTTTGCCTCATCCTGAAAACACCATGCAATTAGCAGAGGACAAGTATATCTGCAGCACACAGGCTTTTCTCTCCCCACAGCCTGAATGTTTTCCTTTTCCTGCCCCTTCATCCTTCCCTAAAAAGGGAGAGAGCGGGTGAAACTCCATCAGCAACATCCCACAATTATTCCTTCCTTAAATGCCACCGAGGCCCGTAGCTGCCCTAATTCCACCCCGATACGTCCCACAGCTGACTTACCATCTGGCTGCATTCGCTACATGATGCCTGGTGAGCACCTTAATTTGTACTATGTACAGATGCCACCTTCCCTGCCTCCTGCCACGAACTTCCCTTTGCCAGGCTTGGGGTGCTGCAATCTGGGCTTTTTACAGTGCAGCACCTTACTTTGTGGTGTGCTGAGGTTCCCAGCCTCTGTTGAAGCCAACTCACAGGTAATGGTGCTCTGGAGGGTGCTGTCATGATCAAAAGCAATGACAGTGACCTCATAGGGCTGAGGACCCGATTCCTCCCCTGTTTGATGGCAATGAAAACAGCATCTCACGCAGACAGAAATCAGGCCACACAGGAGCAGCAGCCCACCAATCACCACCACCAGCCTGTAAAGGGAGAGGACACAGAATTAGGACAGAAGGACTTTGTTTGCAGGGTACCTTTTAAGGTCTCTCCCTGCCTGAAGTAGGGCTAACCAACCTCACAGCTAGACATGGTCATTTGGAGCCTTGTCCAGCAGAGTTTGGACAGTCTCCAGGAATGGAGATCCCATGTCCCCTCCGGGCACCAGTTCCAGTGCTGCACCACCCTTGGGGGAAGCATTTTTTACTGCTGTCTAATCAGAACTTCCCTGGATGCAGCTTGGCCAGTCACCTCACGTCCTTTTGCTGGCCACCTCTGAGAAGATTCTGGCTTTGTCTTCTCTCTAGATCCACCTTAGGTAGTGGAAAACTGTGATTAGGCTGCCTGCTTAGCCTTCTCCAGGCTGAACAAACCTGGTCCTTTCAGCCCTTCTTCATACCTCATGTCCTCTGGACCCCTTACCATTTTATTTGCTCTCCAGTGGACTTACTCCAGTTTCTGAACATGTCTTGTGTACTGGGGGACCAAAACTGGACTAGGTATTCCAGATGTGTCCTCATAAGTGACAAGTGGAGAGGAAAAATTGTAGCTCAGTCTGGTGGCTACACTGCTATTAATGCAGCCTCATAGACATCCAATGACTATCATCCTTTTTAATCCCATCCTGGTGAGAATTGCTAAGGAATCAGACTGAAATTACTAAAAAATGGGCCTTTTAAAAGGCATATTGTGCCATGAACGCTTTATTAATATTGTGCATCCAACAAAATTAATACATGGAATAAAAAAGAAGGCCTGTGATGGCAAGTCAACCCAAGACGATGCGACAGCTAAGGGGTTGTCTTGCTACTGTAGAGCATTACGGGGTGCCAAGGGAAAGCAGAGGTTGCATTGCGCTTGAGCAGGTAATATTTAACCCCACTCTTTGCTACTGAAATTGTCCAGAGATGCAGATATTTAAAGTAAACATATGCCATCTTACCAGATGTACCACAAACGGTTCCACTCTGTACCTGAACAGCTGAGAAGAGGGCACAAGAAATAGTTAGTCACAGAATACCAAATAAATGGAAAGATCCCTACTGTACCCTCTTCCAGCTCCCCTCACACTCCTCACTTACAGTCCAGCTTCTAAATGGCACAATAACTCACTGTGCTTTGTGGAGGAGACGGTTGTTCAACCTCATCAATCTCCCTGTTAGCTGAGTTTCCTTTCTGTTTGGCTTTCTCTCTTTATCTCCTTGATATTTGTGCCTGCCCAGTTCTGTTTGCAGACCTTAGGGATCTACATGCACTTAATTTCTGTTATTCTTACAAATGCCATCACCAAGCGTAATATGCACCAAAGCAGTATATTTCAAATGAATTTTTCAAGGACAGGTCAATTCCAAATTAATAATCTGTGTCAATCAAAATTACACCAGAAAACTCTTGATCATTACAATTATCCAAACAGGTAGCAGGAAGAGTACCACATGATCAGTATGTTGAATAGATAGTAATTAATACACTTCACATTCAGAGAAATTGAAATTTTATGGGAGTTTTCAATAGTTAAAGCTTTTCTGGAAAACGTCAGCCACCATATCATAACACTGATGTCTACTACTGCCTTTGTCCTTCATTGCCTTCTTAAAAGAGCACAAGATTGACAAATACTCACAGTTCAGTGTTGATACAGCCTTCCTCACCTCTCGCTTCTGGGAACTAGGAGAAAAACAAGACACAGCTAGAGTGAATTAAGTCTTTGTCATATGCAACTTTTACCTTTGTCGCCTGGATTCTTACCAGTCTGAATCTCCTACAGTAAGGTCTCACTATTACCTATCTTCCATTGTTTCCATTGTATATTCCACTGTAGATATGAAGTTATTGTGATACCAACTGCATTGTTTCGTATCTTAACTTCCTGTAGTCATTAAAATCCTACTTAGCACAGTTCCCATCACAGACCCCGACTTACCTTCACCCGCACCACAGGTTTCCCTTTCCCCACCACAAGCTATGTCATGCAACAGATATAGATCCTTCTCCATGCTCCAATATTAAGAGCCTTTAAACGTCCTGCTTCATATTATACCCACAGTGACAAATTCTGCTCTGTCCCTCCAGCACTCCTACCAGTCTCATTCCTTTACCTTGGGTACCTTGGGTACCTTGGGTAACCTCTGTGTTACCATCCCTGGAATAGCAGCAAATATTCTTCTCTTCTGTGCATCTGCTTTTTATATGCCAGTTCTTTCTAATATCAGGGAAATTCTTGTGCCTGTCAATTGCTAATGCCTCTCCACCTTTCTAAGGTAACTCCACAACTGAGCAGAGAACCTGTAAAAATGAACCTGAGGTGTGACTTACCCATAAGAAACACCCTAAAACAAAGCAGATCATGACTGGGCTGTGCATGCCCGTAGGGTGGTTCTGTGGCCTCTTGCTGTCTCAAGCTGCTTTATGTCTTCTTGTCCTTTCTAGTTTCAGTTCATCCTGGCCAGTCCACTGACCAGGAGAAGGAACAGATTCCCCGTTGTGTGTTGAATCCAATTTCTTCTTCCTGCTTTACCTCTTTCTGTCCTCCTCTGGGTTTATCCTTCTTCTCTGCCCTTCAGGTTTTTGCTTTCTCTCTTTCCCTCTTTGTCACTGGCAATTCTTGTTTGTTTCTGTCTGTCTCCTTTTATTATTCTCTCGGCCTGCTTCTCTCCCTCTTTTGAAGGGATCTCTAAAGCCTTCCAGTCAGATCAGGAGCAAAGCGGTAGCTACAAGTTCTCACTTTAGATGTTGAACTAGTTCAGTGAAGGGCATCATGAAATCTCTGCAGACCTGACCATTCCCTTCTGTGAGCAGAAAGGGTCTCTGAGTTTGTTCATTCCCAATTACTCCTCTCCCCGCCCCTGCCCTGAGGGGAGTGGGTTGAAGGTCATGTTATTGGCCTGTTTAATGGAGTTCAGATTTCTCTTTTTCCTCCAGTACATTTTCTGTCCTTGCACTCACAGTGTCCTGCCTCTGTGGGTCCAATCTATTGGCTTTAGCCGTATGATCAACACCCAGAGTATATATGGCAAGCAAGATGTTCCTGCTGAAAGTGTTAGCAATATGATGATTATATACAGCATTTTATATATATACAGTTATCTGTGTATGTATACATATATATGAATGAAACATATATGAATACACACATATATGTATGCATATGCATATCTATACATATGCATACGGAACACCTCTTGTATCTCCCATTTTAAGGCTCTGCTGCCATTCCTCTAACCTGGTAGTCTCCTGCCATGTCAGTCCTGCAACTGACAGCCTGCTCACTCACAGGTCCCACTCCTGAACTTCCTACATGGCCAGCCAAGTCCCCCCAGATACTTTGCATCACAGGGAATAAATGTTGATTCTCCTATTCTAGATACTGTATGTCCTGCAGGCTGGTTAAATTCGTAGGTTCCATTCAACGACCCATTAGTTTTCCCTGTCTTGTAGAATTGCTTTAGATTTCTGTTACTGCTCGTGGCTATTCAGAGCATTATTACATGCGTATAATTGTGTTCACCTTCTCTTTCTCTTTTGAATAGCTGAGAAAGAAAAAAAGTGCTCTGCACTAATGTGTTACTATTTGTGTTTGGGAACCACCTGGGACTGGTGCATAAATATATGTTAAGGGCAGGGTAGCCACTAGAGAAACTTGTTGCCCCATGTTGCAATCACAATGCATTCACATTAAACTGGTGAATCATTAGCCTTGGTGATGCATATTAGACTTGCAGAGCAGAACCAATGGGTTCATGTACATAATGTATTCTCCAAAGGCAGGCTAAAAACCATTTACCATTCTCTAATTACAAAAATAGTGGTGCAGTAAACATGCCTTAGCATGCAATTCTCTGTCTATCTATGTATGCATGTATCTATCTAAACAAGTCTGCCACTAGAAGAAGGTTTCTGAGTCCTGGTGGACAAATAAGAAACATAGAAACATGAGCTATTGGCTTAGTATTTACATGGGAATTGCCCAATATTCTTTTTGTCTCTTTCTCCTTAAATTCTTTTGTGTATTATAGGAGTTTTGGAAGAAAAGACGCAGCAGAACTATAAGATATCCTTTCTTGTATGTACAGCTTTTAAAACTGGTGGGATTCAATGTGGAAAAGAAGTGCAAATTGCCAATGTTTTTCATGGGGGTTTTCAATAGATTATTACTAGATTTTTAACTGAAATTCAGTCTCATGAAAATTTCAATGGATAGAAAATACATCTGCCTTCTCTGCTTCCCTGTTCTGGTTGTATCAAGGGATGCATCTCAAGCCTGTTCTAACTTTTATTTCCTAAGTAGCATGATCTTAACTGGGAGTAAAGCTTCATAAAGAGCTGGAAAAAAAAAAAGCCGTTGTAGTGCTTCTGGAAGTTGTTGGGAAATTGCTGCTTGTTCCCTGCTACTCTTCAAAGGAGTATTCCACTAGAACCAACTTGACTATTCATACCCAATACTTCCTCCTGGGTATTTAGAAATGTAAAATATGGGAACACATTTGGGGTTCACAAGGACCCCCGATACTTTTGCAGGTATAGTAAGACATTATCAAAGCTTTCATATATTTTACACTGGATGATGATGACCGTTGCTTGTAAAACAAAACCAGACCATTACTGAACAAACTGAGCGTAAAGAAGCAGAACACTTCCCTCCCATATTTCATGCTCTTTCCACTGAGGACATAAGGGTTGTTACCTTCCTTTGACAGAAAATGTGACAGAGGGTTCGAAAGCAGCAATTTGTTGAAGGCAGGGTAAGGCACTCCTGTAAATTAACATGTATTGGTCTATATGTGTTTGCCTAGATGCTGGAGTCTAAGTCACGGCCCCCAATTTTGCCTCTGTAAGATAAAAGTCTGGGAACACCTTCTGCCCTGTACCCAGCGAGCTTTGATCGCCATCAGTCTGGACTGGCAGAAGCTGTGAAAGCCCTGGGTGAGACGCAGTGCTGAGAGGTAGTATTCTGTGCTACTTGGTGCTCATCCTTGTTCCCGAGTTGACAGCTGGTGAGACCAGCAGTTCTGGGGCTGCGTGCAGTAGAGCCATATGAAATAAACTTCATTCCTGAGGTTTGTGAGACCTTCAGGTCTCATTCCTGTCATTTTGCCATCAGACCTAGAAATACCAGGAAACATGGGACCATTTAAGTTTCTCCATCTTATTCCTGGTGCTCAAAGTTTGAGAGGGCATGGTGCAGGCACTCAAGCTGACAGGTGACCCCTTCTTGGATGCAGCGGCAGCCCTAGTGCAATGGCATGCTGCTGTGCTCTGTTAATCACTTTTGCTAAAGGGCAGAGATTATCACATGTGACTTTGTCTGGACTACTTCCAGGCCAGAGCTAGTCCAGGAGCACAGCATCATACTCTAGCACGTGAATTTTCTACTCAGGCTCCCCATTAGTTCAGCAGATTTCTTTGGCCCATTCCCTTTTGCAGTGCAGACATACTTGGAATGTCAGCTGGCAAACCTGGGTTCATTTCTTTGTGTCCTAGGAATGGGCAATGGCTGTGACAAGTCTGTGTGTTACTGCATCAGGACAAGCATGATGTGCTTACAAGCTATAAGCAAAGGGGATCAGTATGTTTCTCACTTCATTTTACCTGCAGTCCTCCTGTGCCACTTCAGAGCTCAAGGAGCCCTTCTGGCTGAATTTACTGAATATTAATCACTGTATAATAAAGCCAGGAAACAAACCCCCCTGATGCTGAAAAACTTCAAGGTATTGTTTCGATTTAACGCAAATTCAATGTAATTTCCTCTTCACCTCTCCCCTTCCTTCTTTTCATTTCTAAAGAAAGGAGGTACCCCCAAATTGGGTAATGCTAAGCACCTGTTCCAGGAACTGCGAATTGTGAGATTTCTGTGCCCCATTGCATTTTTGCACAAATAGGAGAATTAAATCCTATTCTGGGACTCTGCTGCACGTAAACAACCCCCACCATCACTGTGTCATGAAATCCTTTAGTATGAGACAAAAATGCCCTTCTGACTTCTGCATGAATCACTCTGTTAGCTCCAAGTGACACTGACCATTCGTTTGATCCCAGCCAGAATCTTATCCTTGTTTCTCCTGTGGGAGCAATCAAGCCTTTGAATCCTCCTGTAACCTTGCAAGAAATGACAAGTGAAGAAGTGACATATGCAGACCTGAGGTTCATGACACTGGCAAAAACCCAGGACCAGGAGCTCCAGACTGCCAGAGCGAAAGGTAGCGGTGGTGTTGTGGGGGCACTTCTCTCCAAGGCAAACTCTCACCTTGGAGACCTTTTTTTGTGTGACACTCAGAGGAGGATATACATATTGCATCTCAGCTTCTGGGAGCTCTTTGGACTCAAATCTTCTAAGAAATTGGAGGGACAGCAAAAAGGCAGGAGAGCAAAAAAATGGAAGGTTGGAGAAAGTGGAAAAACTGTTTAGAATCGAGAGGAGAGAGAGAGAATTAAGGTTGTGGGATGTAGTTAAGTAAAAATAAACATGTTCCAGTTAGACATTAAATGTCAGCTCCTGGAAGTTAGTGAAGTAATCCAAGGGACCTTGCAAAAGTCTTCCAGATGTACGCATTTAAATCTGACCAACTGAATAAAGGAAATGCTAGGGAAACAATATGTTTTCTCTAAAGGGAAGGAATAGATGAACAAATACCTTTTTGTACTCAAAAATACCTTTTTGTACTCAAAAATCATAAAAATTATGCTACATAGCTTCACAGAAGAAAGGAGGAATGTGACTGAGCCCAAAACTATATCTTTATGCTGTGTATATCTTATGCTATGTATATCTTTTATGCTATGTGCTTTAAAGTTGCCTTGTATGAAAGGTAGTAGGAAAACAGAGAGATATTATCTTCCAGCCTGACTAAATGTCTGGAGATGAATTTGATACATTTGAATATAATCTAGTAGATTAAAGAGCTCTTTCTGAAGGAAATTTCCCCGTAGTGGCTAGCCAGTGATTCTCACTTTTTGAGGGGTCCTTGAGTTTTATACTCAGAGGCTGAAGGTGAACTCCCTGTAATCTAGTAGGGTTCTTCTCAACTGTTTGCTTAAGGGGTTAGGGAACACAGGGAATAAAAGGTAGAAATACAACAGGTTAGTATGACAGTTGTTTCTGTTGGTGACGTCAAAATAATATTAGTATTCCCACTGAAATTTCATAGTGGAATCTAGTAAAAGAACACAAAAGTCCTAAATTAGAAGCAATCCTTTTCTCTGTGTTTTGGGACTGTGTAAATTCACGTGGGTGTTTGCATTTGCCCACATTGCAAGAATGGGTGTGTGTGTTTCCAGGTATGAGACTGTTTCTGTGCAACTGCAGGTATATGGTCTTGTTCATGTCCGTATGCCCTAATTTCAGATTATTTTGCAGGGGCCTGGCTTTCATTGGTGACTGTTTCTGAGGTTATTTTCTGAAAAGGTGAATTCATTCCCGATTTGGCAGGTTAGGCACTCCAATCCCTGGCTGTGTATGAAAATTTCGGCGATGTTGTGAGCACAAATACTTCCTTGATGTTCTTTGCCCACATGTGAAATTCTGTGCTGTTCAGCTTTATTTGTCCAATTTGTTTTCTCTTAAAAGCTCCTGGCTAAGCTAGTCTTCTTGGCTTGCTCACTTCCCAGCCCCCAACTCCTAAGGAGGACTGGCCACAGCCAAGCAATGGGACAATTTTCATAATGTAATGCCACATATTGGTCTGAAACTCAGCAATTCAGTGGGCAGACTGCCAGTCACGTAGTCTTGTGCAATGTAAGAACTGCGTGGGCAAAGATGAGGGTTCCTGTTCTTGCTGCTTTCCTTCTTTTTATCTACCCAGATTCCCCCCGTTCATCTTCCTGTTGGCGACTGGCTACAGTGGCACTTGGGGTCTTCTGCCTAAGTTCAGTGACAGCTGCAGGTGTCTTGGCTGCCAGGTGTAAGTACGGTCACAGAAGGGGTGCTCAGAGTTCTGTATGAACAACTAAAAGTCTAGGAAGTTAGTTGAGGAAAAAGATTAGCCTAAGGGATTGATGATGCAAAAAAGTGTCCCTTGCTGGAAGAGTTTACCCACTCAAGAGATCTCCCAGTCTTTGAAACTGTGATGTATTATGTCTTGCTCAGAGGTGTGCGCAAACTGTATGTAGGTTAAGTATATTTAGTCACGGGGAGGTACATGTGTCTTTGGTAAATTTATTCAGGTCGCATTGAGCAGTTTAGTTTTAATATTAATGGAATGATTTCATTCTTGTTTCGTTGTGATTCAAGTCATTTTGGTCTGCCACCTTGTGCGTGAAAGAGATGAAAACTTCACCCTGCAAAAGGCAGTTATGGAAAGCCTCAACCAGCAGCTGGAGCTACTCCAGGCTCAGAATTTGAACTTGACAGAGACTGTAAAGCAACTTGTCACCTCCAGAGGTACATAGTGGTGGGAAGATTTGGATCCATCGCATTATGGTAGCCACAGTTAATATTTTTTTTTCTATCAACTGTATTGGAAGGAAAAAATCAAAATCACGAAAATTGCCCTGAATTATTTCATTTAAAAGTGATTTTTAACCAAGTCGATCAAAAGGCTGCATTTTCATTTTGATCATTTTTTAAGTATCAGTCTTTCTGAAGTAAGTTTGTTGAATTTTTGTAATGGAGCTGGTTTATACCCTAAAACAAATATTTTAATTCAGAAAATACCATGAAGATGATACTTTTTTTAAAAAAAAATGTGTTTCTAATAGGTAAATTTGTTGATGCTACCATTCCTTCTTTCACAGTAAGTTTCAGTGAATTATAGTAAAAAAAAATTTGATGGAAAATTTCTACTGGCTTTAATTCTCTGGAATGCTTTGACTCCTCAAGACAGCTTCATTCTGTTATGCAGTACTGGATGCAGAAGTGTAGATACTGCTATTCTCTACCAAATGGGATTGTAATCACTGCCTTTAACAATTTACAGACTATATGCTGAGGGTATTTTTTTTCTTGTGCAAAATAATGGCGTGAAACTTTAATGATAGGTGAGCTGAATATGCTAGATTATCATATATCAAAGGTGAGAGATTCATAATAAATTAAAACCTTGTGAGAGAATGGTAAGGTTATTATCTATGTAAATGTCTGCATTTGAATTTAGCACAAATGAGAAACTACTTGTAAGAGATAAGCGCACTGTGCTGTGCTATCTATTGCCATCCAGCATCAAGCACTGGCATTCCCAGCTGGCACTGGTTTGTTACAATATAAAATGGTCCTGTGAACTGTAGAGCAACAAACATGATCACCCTAAAGTTGGGACCCATTTCCCAGAGATGTCCAAAATATTTTGCCTGGCAGGTCTTTTTGCTGCTTTTGCTGATTATTTCAGTTTCCAGCTAGAAATGGAGTTCCGAAAATGGTGCAAGAGTGAAAGAAAAATCCAACATTTTGAGTTCTTTCTGACTTCGGTATTAGCCAGGGTGCCAAGAGGCAGCTAATAGAATAATGTGGCAGAAAGAGTCAAAGTACAGCTGTCAGAAAGGTATTTCTTTAAGAGCAATGGGCTCATTATCTTTCACTTTGGCTGGCTATCACTATCTGATGCCTGCACGCTGAATCCATAGGAAGTATGAAATGCTACCAGAGAAGTTTAAGTATAAATTGCATTGTAAAGCATATAGCAGGGGAGAGCTGGCCCTGATGTTGCTAACAAAAGGTTAAAAGTAAGTTCACATGAATAGAGATGTACCCATATGACTGAAAGTCTAGGTTTCCTTTTGCATCCACCCAGATCCATGTGTCTCTGGACATGACTCAACCTTCCAAAATTTCTTCTAATTGCATTTCACTAGCATCCTCCAGGTTTGCTGGTCAGATTAAAAAAATCTTTATTACTTGTTTTTCTGATTTTCATTTTGAAGTGTTTTTCTGGTCTTCTGGCAACTGGGTTTATTAAGTCTCCGATGAAGACATGAATTTAGCTGCAGAATGAAGGAGGAATTGTTGCTCCTCTGTGATAGTGAGGCTGTGCACTGCTCTAGTGATCCTGCAGGGATCCACTAGACCACTAGAGCCTGCTGTCAGTGACAAATCTGATAAGGTGCTCTTTTGTTTTCAAGGACAGAAGTGTACTCCTTGTCCTGAGAACTGGCTACAGTACGGGGAGAACTGCTACCACTTTTCAAAGGAATGGAAAACTTGGCAAGAAAGCAAGATTCAATGCTCTGCTCTGGAGTCCAGACTTCTTAAGATAGAGAGTAAGGAAGAGCTGGTAAAGATTATTTTTTTCTCTCTCTAATTAAACACTCTGCATTTTACTGTGGCCTGAACAGCCATGCCATCCTTCCACTGGTGCAGTATGCTATGGCATGTGTGTGCTGGCAAATAGCAAAAACTGTCCATGCCCTTTTGGAGCCCCTCTGCCTGTACTATAGCTGCACCCTCCCTGGTGCATCTCTACTAACTTCAAGGGAGTTAACTGAGACACTGAGCTTGTGTCTACATCTGGATTCTCATCGCACCTCAGGGCAAACATAATTTAGCTAGTACTGGCTGGCAGCTCTGTTGTTGTCTTGCTAGAGCAAACTATTTAGCAAACATCAGAAACCTGGCCTTCAGTTTCTTGCTGTCCACAACTAGAAAGCTTTCTGGCCTGACCTGATCCCTGGCCTCTTCTCCCACAGGAGCAGAAGAGGATCCATAGCTTTTTCTGACTCCTAAGTTGTAGATGAAGCAGCAGATAAAGCACAGCCAGAAGACCTCTTTGCTGTGAAGGAATTTCTACCCAGACCCTTAATGGCAATGGGATTATGTCTTGAACTCTGTGGTTTTATTTTCTGTATTTTGAATTTCCTGTGTACAATGACAGTGAATGATATGAATGTCTTTTCCTGCCTGACTTATGCAACCAGGGTGTTGGAAGGAAGTCATTATCTTATACCCATTACCCAGCTAATGTGCGGGCTTTGGTTATCTCAACAGTCCTTTCAGCTGGGAGCTACTGAAAGCTCTCAGTAGGTTAATTTTCCTTATCTCCAAGATAGCACTGACTGCCAGGAGCAGGAGGCACTGCCCAGATTTACTTGGGAAACAAAGTCTGTTACGCACAGGTGTGAGCAGCTCGCTTTCATTTGCCTCTCTCCTTTTCCAAATCATAGGTTGTTATGACTGAAGCAGGGATGTGATTCTTTGCATTTATTTCCATACAGGACTTCGCAATGCGATCAGCACAGTCTTACAGTTCTTACTCTTTCTGGATTGGGCTGACTCGCAAAGGAGCTGGGGGGCCCTGGCTGTGGGAGGATGGATCAACTTTCTCCCCTGATCTGTAAGTCGCTGCACAGGTATAGGAGCAGACCACGTGCAGGCATAGTTGTTATGAGCCAGAATCAGCAACCTTTAACAGCCACTCCGTAACTGCCTGTTCCCCCACCTGCTTGCCAGCAGACAGGTGTCATCACTCACTTGCTGATCAACCTAGGCAAGCCCCCATCAGAGAGCTTGTATGATATTGTGGGTCAAATGGGAAGCAGTAGCCGGGAATTATTGTATCAGCCTGTGGCTTTTTCCGTGGGATGATGAATATCTGTGCTATTTTTTCACAGGTTTCAGATCCAACGAGCCAGTTCAAGTCCTTTCCTGGATTGTGTGTGGCTTCAAGGTGCAAACATAGACATTGCACGGTGTGGCGAGTACAAATTTTACATTTGTGAGAAAGTGGTGGATTCTGCGGTGGTCGAGCAAGTGAGCTACTTGGACAGGCACTAGTGTGCAGAGCTCCGCAGAGAGCCTGCCCTTGGATACGCCATTGTGGGGGCCGGTTCTGCCCCAACATTTGCAATAGGGAAAACGAGCTCAGGTTAATGTAACAGGGAGAATCTAAGCTTAACTTTCCCTCTGGTGATGCACATCAGCCAGACTCCTTCTTGGGCTTTTTCTTCAACAACTTCATTTCCTCTTTCTTCTTGCAGCCCTTGCATTCTTGTGTAACCAATTCTATGCACTTCTCATAAATTCCTTTCTAAATGAAAGAAAATTAAGTATATGATTCCAGAACTCTATTTTAAAGATTCATACCTATCTCCCAGAAACAGGAATCAATGACCGTTACTAAGAGCAACACATCATGTTTTCAAAATCCATCCATTGGGTATTCACAGATGTGAGCTCCCAATTTACGGTAAATTTCCAAATATTTGATTTAATTTCACTCCCCATCTACTGATAACTAGAAAGTGGAACAGAATCAGAGCCTGCATTAAAAGACAAATAAAAATATTTATAGTTCTCCTGGTTAGAGAGAAAAGCTTTCAAATGGGATTGTATACCGTATGGTAAATACAGAAGGCAAGTACTGAACACATCTTTATTGAGGGAAGTCAGCAATATTTAATGCCCAGGAATGCCAGTCCAGCTGCTAGTGGATTGTTCTGCTGCATCAGGCATTAGGGGGGTCAGGTGCATTCCTCTGAAACATCTGTCTTGATAATTATCCATGTCACATCTGATCCAGTTCTTTGATTTCTCAAATCCATTTTCCATTCTGTTGCAGCATTTCACAACTACAATAAATATTGCTGCTGCTGACCTTTTCTGTAGTGTGTCTTTTTGGTAAGTCATTGTGCACAGTAGGCTTAACAATGATCAAATACACCAAATAAGATCTTTGATGATGCAAAGCCTCCTGCTGCTTCGCTGATGTTTAGGAGGGTGTTCAAAGAGAAGACTACATCAGAGAAAGTATCTCTTCTATGGCACTAACAAACAATAGAGAACTTTGAAATCTCTCAGGAACAGTCAAGTTTACCTTTAGGACTTTTGTTCCTGTGTGTATTTTGTACTTATTTGAGCCATTCAATAAAAATTGAACTGTAAGTCAGCCAAGGTGGAAGTATTTAGGCAAGCTTCTAATTATGTTTATTTCAGACATGTCTGTGCATCAGAAGTCTGCAGTAGCAGCAGCCAACAAGTGTGCTGTATCCCTCACTAAATGAGTGTTTAGCAATATGGCAGTTATCTTAATTATGGATATGAAGAAGTACTTTAGAGGAGCAGGGACAACAGAGACATTGCCACACAGCTACCTCATAGTCTGGAAGTGCTGCATTTTCTAAGTCTAAGCACGGGGACTCAGCAGCCATGGAGGTACTACCTGGGATCCCAGCACTGACTGGTCTACAGGGGATGCAGGTATGATGTGAATGATAGGAGGGGTAACCCATAAAGGGCTGTTGTTCTAACACATGCAGGGCATGGTGGCAGGCCCCATCTTGATAATAGAAGAGGGTCTTAAAGATCACACCATGAGGAAACAGGAGAGCCCTCACTGAGGGGGCTGGTATGAGGAGGAGCCGGTGAAGAGCTGAAGTAGTGAGCGAAACCGATGTAAGGGAACTGATGTGATGGGCATGGGGTCAGCGGACCAGTGAGGGGAGCAGTAGTTGATTGTAGGGGCCTGGCTGAGGGAAAAGTGCTGCATGTGGAAAGCACTGGTATTATGGACTATTGCTGGGAGTGAAATGCTGTAGAAAATGAAGGAAAGAAATGTTGAATGAAAGTCCACTGTTCTGTACTGCATTAGGGAGGAGAATCCATTAGCCTGTCTTGTCCCTCTGCCCGGGGCATGAAGCACTGGTCCCCATGCCTGGCTGCTGAATATTCACAAGCTCACCCCAACAAGGAGTAAGTTCCTGGTCCTCATTGCTGCCTGGGTTTTTTTCATTTTATACCACATCTTCATGCCTCAATGACTTGTAATTATAACCACTACATGCTGAGCCAAGTTGCACAGAATAGAAAAGCACATGGCATCCAGTAACTGCCCTGAGATGTGCAGTGTACAACCTGTTACTGTGTCTGAGTAATATCTAACCCTGAATTTCCTTGATAGGTAGCATAAATCAGTTCTTGTATTTCAGCTTGAACCAGGAGAGAAAAATTTAGCCATATAGGTAAGATGATTGCTTAAGTCACAATACAATAATTATTTTAACAAATGTCATATCTTTTCTTATATGGGGTTAAAATGTTCAGAACTTTAAAGCAATTCAGAACTAAGCAATTTCATGCACATATCTTCTACACTTTACCCTTTGCCATAGCCACCTACTCACATTCAACCCAGACCATCTTCTAAATCACTCTGTGTGTTCTTCATGCAATTCTTAACTCCCTTTGAAATGTCCTCTTCAGAAATCTTTCTCAGATTGCCCAGGGTCCATTAAAATAGTTGGCTTACAGGAGTCTGTTCTGTGCTGCTGAGTAAAGGGAATATTCTCAGTAAGCAATGAGTTAGACAAACGTTCTTTCCACATAGCTTTGCAAGTCATGCTAGCCATTGCATTTTGCACAGCTACCTGTGAAGTCTGGTCCTTCCAAATTACCGTAACTTCAATGTTAATTTGTCTTAAGTACAATGTCATCTGTGCTGTCCTTTGGCTGCAGAAAGCATTTAAAACTGACAAAGTTCAAAAGGCATGATGCAACCATACCTTTAATGAAATGAACTGAGTCATTTCAAGTCATACAATGCTCATAGGCAAATCTTTAGGTTTTGTTGCACACTGAAAAAGACAAAGGATGAATTTTTTTTTTTATAGCCACCACTAGATTAGTAATTAGTTGCTGTCTGTTGTTGCCATAGTGTTTTATTAGCAGAGTCAGTTCTGTATTCTTGACAGTATGTTGTTCACAGTGATAAAAAACTCTTGAGTCTCTAATTAGCCTTTTCAGTTCAATATAATGTCCATTTAAATCAGAGTATAAGCATTGAACCCATCATGTTGTTACCAAACAAGCCTTGAGCTCACAAGCCACTGTCAGTGCTTCTTGGCAAATAATTTCTCTACTGTTCCCAACATGAGTATTCATATCAATAGATGAATACCAAACTCATGAACATTTTTCTTCATAGCGCCTATGTGTGTTAAAGACAAATTGTTCTGCTCACTTAGTTTTCTTACATTGCTTTCAGTTGCTACATATTGACATACAGCTGCACAGGTAGCTCATTTCTTGGCAAAGCTCAGAGATGCAACCTTGAATGGAGTTTCACAGCTTTACTTTTTAATGAGTTTTCTTCTCTGCATTGTCATGCTCTGTACCCTTGGTGGCAAACAGTCAATAAACCACCTGTGTCATAAAAACTTAAACATATCCAAGTGGAGAAAAATGTTCTTGCGTCAAGATCCCAATGCTCATAATTACCAGAGAAAATAGATGTGTCTATGATTTCATATGGAGACAGAAGCTGCTGTCTTTAAACAGCAGGCCTTGCAAAATATGCTGTCATTTTTCAAGTTGCACAGCCACATGATATATGGAAAATGCTGCTAAGTCACCTGTGCTAAGGACTGCTGAGAGAACAAGGAAGAAAGTAGAAAAGCACAATGTTTTACTGAATATATCACAGTAAATGCAGCTGCATATTGGGTTCTTTGAGTGAAATATTTAAGTTTTCTGAGGTTTTCAGTTTTGTTTAAAATGAGTGTTCATGTCCTAGACCTGGAATCAAAGTCAAAGCCATGAGAGATAGTCAAGAAAGGTTTTCTCCTGTGCACTTGGAATTCT
This sequence comes from Scopus umbretta, assembly GCA_013400535.1. Taxonomy (NCBI): domain Eukaryota; kingdom Metazoa; phylum Chordata; class Aves; order Pelecaniformes; family Scopidae; genus Scopus; species Scopus umbretta. The sequence goes on along the minus strand of VZTL01006554.1, from coordinate 1,807 downwards.
GCAGGCAGAATCAGGATTTTTGGGAACCTGCATTTACACCTGTGCATTCAAGCTTGTTTAAGTCTCATCTTTTGCCCTCTCTCTAATCTTTGATTCTCTTTCCACCACCATCTCATCCCTAGCCCTCTTGGATAAAAGAACTAGTTTTAATGCTAAAAAAAAGAAGTAAAAAAGGAAACATTACTCATCCTCCAGTTCTCTGGTTAGAGTCATGTGGGGATTTCTCCCTTTGCTAAATTAAGATTCCCATCCTGTAAATTTAGCAAAAAGAAACTTGTGATTTTACATTTTCAAACTAAAGTGCAGAGCTTGTCTACATGCTTCCAGAGAAGCTGATTTCTATTTCTGTTTCAGAAATTCAGAGTCAGTGGTTTGCAATCACATATATGCCTGCTATCCTGAAAACTCACCTACTATCCCTGCTCCTCACCATTCTGGAGGCCCGCCAGGAAACTGAGCAGGAAGAAATGCTCACTCCTTCTGTAGAACGGTTGCCCTTTTGTTCTGATTTGAAACAAAAGTATTCAGAGTTGTGAAATATTCTTTGGCCGAGAAAGACCACATAAGTCTGATTAAGTCATCAGCAGCAAAGCCAGTATTTCCTCCCTATTCAGTGTTTCCTGTATTCTATTCCTCTCATTCTTTAGATTTACTGTGCTTCTTTCAGAAGAACATAGCCAGTAAGAGTGGGCACCTGAAACAAACAAACACACTTAAGGGACATATAGAATTGGAGCACTCAGTTGGAACACACTTAAATGCACAAGACACACAGGTGACCTTTGTGGGTAAAACATTTCCTGGAGATGGACAGTCAAATGACCGTGCTGAAGTCATATTTGCTGCTATTTAGAATGTCAAGGTAAGATGAAGGCTTGTCATAGCACAAATTGTGGTACAGATATTTAATAAGAATTGTGTAGCTGGAAAGCAGTATTTTGCACGGGAAATCAACTTGTCCGTGTTATGATGGCAAAAGTCTTATGCACTTAAAAAATCTGCATTTTGAAGCATAATATTACAACCCAAGGAAAGGGAGCAGTTTCTTTTGCTGTATAAGTAAGACTGTATCACAAATATCACACATTCATAGACCAAGATGTGTCATTGTTGAATGCGGTGGTTCCGGTTGCATCCCTATGCAAAATACATATAGAAATATGCATCAAATTTCCGGGGAACATAATGTATTAAGTGTCACAAAAATACATCAATATACCTTTTCCAATTTGTCCACTCAACTTGATCTTTCAACATGAAGTAAAGATCTTGGAGTCACTTTCAGACTTGAAACAATAACAAGGGGATTTTTGTAATCAGTGTTTCTGCTAGAAAATGGCAAGCACTATCAAACTGAGCACCTCATTTGAACATGGCCACATCAGTATCACACAGATATTTTATGCACTAGTGTCTAAAATTTGAGCTCTTGAAAAAACACAGCATCACCAAATGGTTGAGGTTGGAAGGGACCTCAGATCAACCTGGAACAGCCCTCCTATGAGGAAAGGCTGAGAGGTGGGGTTTTTCAGCCTGGAGAAGAGAAGGCTCTGGGGAAACCTCACAGCCTTTCAATATTAAAGGGAGCTTATAAGAAAGACAAAAAGAGACTTTCTACCAAGGCCTGTAGTGACAGAAGAGATAATGGTTTTAAACTAAAAGAAGATGTATTTAGATTAGATATAAGAATTTTTTTATGATGGGGGTGGTGAAACACTGAAACAGGTTGCCCAGAGAAGTTGTGGATGCCCCCTCCCTGGAAGCGTTCAAGGTCAGATTGTATAGGCTTTGTGCAACCTGACCTAGT
>VZTL01006551.1:5641-8141 GCA_013400535.1 Scopus umbretta | reverse complement strand
CAACAACAAAAAAATTCTATTAATTAAAAATGTAATGGCACAGATAAAAACTCAACGGGGTGTTTTATAAATATATTTGATATTTTGTCATCAGATGCTTTACATCATCTCGCACAGAATTCAGCCAGCACTAAGAAGGATATCTGGAAAAGGGGGGAAAAAAAACTTAATTGAACTGTAAAACTATATACCACGTTTAGGAAAAACCAGGCATGTAAAAATATCTATTTAATAAGTGCCGTTTAAGTTGTTAAAGCTGGGGTGATTTTTTTTTTTTTTTTTTTTTTCCTTCACCCATTAGGATATGAATGGGAAAAATTATGAATAGGAAATCCTGCTGGAGTTTTTATTGCCTATTTCCTTTCGGGAAGATGGCATTGTTCCTCTTTTAAAAAAGGGAAGGGGCGTAAAATAAGCCTAGGCGTATGACAGACATCCTTCAAAGCTCAGATGGCAGAAGTATGTTGTTATGTATTTTTGTTACTTACAAGGCAAAGGCTGTTCTATTTTTAAGCAGGGCTGTGCTGCTGTGTACGTTTCACTTCCCTCGAAAGGGGTTTTGGCATAATGTTGTTTTGATTAAGGGAGATTTCTGTTCTATTCTGTTTAGGTTCTTATATGTTTTTTTCAACACAATGCAGGGGGAGAGGCGGAGGCGAGGGATTTTTGGGGTTGGGGTTTTTTGCTTTTTTTTGTTGTTGTTGTTGAGTTTTTTCCTTTTCTTTTTTCCCGAGCTCACTCCAGGACAGAGAAGAAAATTTTTCTGCCCACATCATCATCTCCAGAAATCCTTACCTGTGCAGCAGGGCTTTGCAAAAGCCACCTGTCGAGCTCCACTTTAAGGAAGCTTTAGGGTCTTCCCCGTTTTGTTTTATTTATTTTTGTTTTTCTGAATGGGGGGAAAAAAAAAATAAAATTAAAAACTGCCAAATTTCCTGGGCAAAGGTCTCACCCTCCAAACCCTCAATTGCCTTAGTCGCCCCGAGTTAAACAACACAGGCTGGCAGAGCCGGCGCTGGACGTCGAAGGCTCTGCCTCATCTCACCCCGCGGCAGAGGCCGGGGGGGGAGGCAGACGGGCGAAGCAAGGTGGGATTTGGGGGGGTTTGCCCCGCAGCGGGCAGAGGTGCCGAAAGGCGGGAGCAGCCCGGGGGCTCCCGCAGGCAGAGCCCCCATCCGGGACCCTCCGCTCAGGGACTGCACTCAGCCTCTTCCCTGCCCTCTCCTCATTGCCTCCCCCTCCCCAGCCGCCACGATTACAGCTTGTGTCATCATGTTCGGCACAGATGTTTCGGCAGCTGTACATGTTGAGCATNTACCTGGAAGAAGGTCTCCAATCAGTGTGCTGAAGCTGAGAAGCTGAACATCCTGGTTGATGTATCTTCACTTTCTTCAGAAGTTAGGTTGATGATTGGAGTCTTAACCAAAACAACAACAACAACAACAACAACAACAAAAGAAAAGAAATCCCATAAAACTCACAAGATCTCAATGCGTTCAATATCTTGATAGGTCAAACTGGGGTTTGGGCTCGCTGTTATTCCGGTCACACAAAGAGCCTTTGACATAAGGGCTGCCAAGGCTTGCTGGTATCCCATCCGTGGGCAGTGGTTGTCCAGCAAGGATGGTTGAAGGCTGTGGCACAAGTGCTCCTAGATAAACTACCTGTACCATGACTGTTTTGTTTAATTATTTTTTTGAATGCCATTTTTCTTGCGTCACAGTACACAATGCTCTTCCTCTTCCAGCATGGCATGCTCTGATTCACCGTAAGGAATTTATCCTGAAGATTCCCATGAAGGATCCTATTTATACAACCAGGGATGTTTCAGTGGCGGGTGCCATGACTTATTGCTCAGCCTGGCTGCCAGTTCTTAAGTATTTTGGTTTTCTTTTTTGTTCTTTATGTATGGTTCTTTAATAATTAAATAAGTAGAGGAGGAAATGGAGTGGCTTTTGATGCCGGCTGGCCCCATCGCTCGTTTTTTTCGGATACTGGCAACAAGTGCGAGCAGCCTTGCTGCGTGCCAACGTGGATGGCAGAGCTGGCTGGCTCCCCGCGGCGCGCGGCCAAGCCCCACCAGCCATCCTTCTCTCCCGAAACCTTCCCAGTTTCACAGATTTACTGGAAGGTCATTCAGGTTTCTTTGACAACTCGGAATTAAGCATTCCCACCCGCACCTGAGCTCCTCCCCGGCTCGTAAAGGAGTGGCAAAAGGGGTTTTGCTTTGTGTTTGTGTTCTCCCAACCGAAGCCAGAGCTGGCCAGGGCTCACACCACGCGAGCACCTCCACACGGTCCAAAAACTGCACCCGGGGGGGCTTCCATCGACTCAGCTGCTGGAGCGTGGTGATGCCCTGGCTTTGCCCTGCTCCTGTCTCCTCCAGGGAAGGAGCTGGATAAGCAGTGGTGGCATCTCCTCCACTCCAGCGGGGGTTTCCCTTTCACGTGATGAATTTGTGGCCCTTGAGAGGGCTGCGTGGGCTTTGCGTGGCAAATGG
>VZTL01006543.1:270-18364 GCA_013400535.1 Scopus umbretta | reverse complement strand
ACCCCCCGGCTCCCGGGTTTGGCCTTTCCCTTTCGCCAGGCGATGCGACGGTAACATAATTTTTTTTTTTCCGCCTCCGGACGGGAGCTCTTACGGTCCTTGGTCCTTTAACGCGCTGCCGCGCTCTCCCTGGTGCGAAGAGCGCGTCGGAGAATTTACAATTCCCAGAGACTCCAGGCCCTGGAGCGGTGGGGAACAGGAGCCTACCCTGGATATTTTTTTTTTTTTTTTTAAAAGGACAGCAGCTCTTGGGAACGCGTGGTGTTAGGCGGATTGGCTGGCAATCCTCATTTCTAGTTCAGGAAAAGGAGCCTGGAGGAAGCGGTCCAGGGTTTTGCGAAGCAAGGTGTTACAAGGTGAGTTCTGATTGCAGGCAGCTGTCTCTGGGAAGCTGCCCTTTCCCTGCCAGGGCACACCTGCGGAGAGGGGATTCCTTGCTGGGAAATAGCTCTTTAAAAAGAAAAGCAGATACTGAAGGACCATACTGATTTTTTGTAACTATTCTGCTGAAATTCCTTTTCTGCTTGCTGTACTTACTAAATCCTATATTCTAGCCGTTTCCTCTCTCTCCTGTTTCATGATAAAGAATCATTCCTGCCCCCCCACCCACCCCCCCCAAAATAGAGCCAGACCTGTGTCATGATACAGGATTAATCTACAGATAGTAGTTCCAGGGGACTGTAGAAAGGAAAACCACATAATCTTCTATATGAGGCTCTTTCCTGCAATAAACTGCATTTCTGTGGCGATTTTAATGCCTGCCTTCCTCAGGTCTTTCACCTCAGTATTTAACTAGCCTCTAGTTCCCCCTCTAGCCCCCTCTTTCATTTCCAATTTTTTTCAGGTTTCTAGGTAGCTTCTAAATCTCCAGCTAAATACACCATCCTGAGCAGCTGCCCCTGCATCCAGCCCGTGTAGGAGGGCACCGCAGGGAGCAGCTGCGAGGGAGCAGCTCTGTTAGAGACACGGGCAAGCCTGACCCACGGCCCCCGAGCCCCACGGCGCAGAACCATGCCCTCCTGGCACCCACCAGCTGCTCAGCACAACAAAAAAGCCTTCGGCTTCAGTGGCAATCCCCGCTTCCAGCCTGCAGAGCAGTGTTTATCCCGCTCTCCGAGGCAAAAAAGGGAAAGGCCTAAGATTTCCTAACACCAAGAAAGCCCCCAAACGTTGACAGAGCAGAAAGGTCTCACCTGAGGGAGCCAGTGCAGCATTAGCTGACCTGAAGTGCCCTGATCAGGGCCAATTTATGGTCACAGAGCAGATCACCTGGAGCCAGCCCTGCAACCTGCCCTTACCCCCAGCTGCGAAGCCTGCCTGTGTATCTCTGAAGGCTGAATTCCCCCCTTGCTACCCTCCCCACTCCCTGACAGCAGTAACTCTTACCAGCCTCCTCGCAGGGAGCACGCCGCACGGTGACAGCGGGGCTGCGAGCGCTGGGACCGCTGCTGGCGCATCCCCAGGAGCAGGGTTTTCTGACCAAGCGGCTCTGGGATGCGTCTGCCGCTGGCAGCCGGTTTCACAGGCTGCCCGTGGGCAACAGCACGCGGAGTGCGCGAGGAAATCGGTTCCTGAGGGGTATTTTGGGTCTCTGGCAATGCAGTTTGACTGCACTCAAGTGGGGCAGAGGTTAAACAGACCCCCACCACTTGGAAACAGTCAAGTTAATGACCAGCCCCCAAATTACTGGAAGAATAGCAGGCTGCCTGTGAGACCAGGGTGTCATGACCCTCTCCATCACAGCTGCACTGAATTTATCTGAAGAGAGTCGGAGAGGGAGAACCTGCCACTTCCCTTGGTGAAATTTCACTGAAGTGGAATCCATCACCCCAGCAGAGAATGACATTTTAAACTGCTTTAACTCAGTATCAATGTTCAAATTGATTAGCCTATTTCATCTCAATGGAAATTCTGACCTCATTACATTAGCGGCCAAACTTCAAATAATTTTTGACTCAAATAGTACTTAAACAGTATTTCAAAATACTTAGCTGACAAAATTAATCACTTAATTTCAAATTACTGTCTGCGTTTTATGCTAAATTGTCACTGGATGAAATACGTAGCAGTTCTGGGAGCTGAGCCTGGAAGCTGAAGCTACCCAGCTCCACGGTTTCACAAAAGCACATTTTCTCTCTGACTTGATAAATGTCTCGCTCCTGGCTGAGCAGCAAGCACAGACTCCAAAGGAGGCTGTGGACAGTATTTTCCTAGCCTTCCAAAACCAGCGTATTCCCTGATGTATAAGATACTCTCCAGGGAATTACAACAGGCAGGTTTGATTTTCCTCAGAGAGGGATGTGAGCTGAACCCAAGTCCTCCATTCCCAGTTATTTCTTTCAACAGGTAGGGCAGTGGTTTCCAGCCAGGCTGTAAGTGAGCCTAAGAAAACTGGTAACATTCAATGCTTCACCACCCGGTTCCCTCCGATTCTGGTCTGCCATTTGCTCCTCCTTACTGGCTAGAAACCACTGCGGTAGGCAACAGTATAAAATTCCAGCTTGCAGCACTGTCTCCACCAGCTGCTTTAGATGATATTTTGAATTTAAAAAAAAAAAAAAATATATATACATATTTTAAAAAAATCACTGCCTTTTTTGAGATGCCGGCTCCTGTCCAGCATGCTCTGAGACTGCTGCTGATCCCAGCTCCCTCCCTCCGGCACTCAAAAAGAGGACCAGCCAAGCTTAGAGAGCAGGGAGAGCTGCTCCCAGTAGCGCCGGCACACACAGCTTGTCTTTACAACGTTACAGATCCTAAGGAGCCGGACATGCCTCCGCAGGTGAAGTGGCATCAGAATGGGAATTCTGAATAGGCGTCGCAAGTTTGCTTAAATCCTGCCTTAAACACCTAAAGACTTCACTGACCTCTGTCTCGGTTGCATTCTCAAGGTAGTGCTGCTACACTGTACTCGGGTAGTTCTGTAGTGCTGCGAGGACCAATGCTGCACAATTCTTCTATCACTTAAAAGAAATAAGACTCCTTTGAATAAATAAGCTGTGATAGAAATATATTTACACTATGCACATTTTTACAGGAAATACAACTTACTAAAAATGTGTAAGTAATAATACCACCCCCCCTCCCCCCTCCAATTCACTACAGTCAAAACTAAAGGGTTTTGAATTTTTAAGGTTTTTATTAGAGAAGTTGAAAGTTTCATCTCAGGACTGACAATAACATAATTATCTCTCTTCATTTATTTTGTTTATAGGGATATGTAGAATTTGTTTGTACAAGCATATACAACAAAGTAATTGGTGCTTAGTACATTGAAATCAGGAATCTGATTTGTTCTAAACTACCCGTTTTCCATGCAGTCATCTTTGAACTGGCAGCATGGACAAATTCCAAGCGGAATGCTTACATGCATTGTTTTGCAATATAACTACAGCGAGCGCTGGAAACATGCAAATTAACACATTAGCAAATTGGTTTTGTATCTAATGGACATAAAAAGGTTATTCCTGATATGAAATTCTGAAAATCTGCATAAATACTTCTGTGTAAAATTAAATTAGTTATGTACTTTTCTTTTACTACAAGTATCAAGAATGCCCACGTTAATTGATATACACACATATATATAGAGACCTTGTTATGCTAAAAGTCTTTGTAATTAATCAAACAATATTCTGTGCCATACATTTATTCGGTATTTACCAGCTAGTAGAATGACTGTGGTCATATAGTAGGCATTACAGTCTTAGTAGCATTTGTATCACATGCAAACATACTCTTAGCATTTCTGTTTACTAATTTTATCACGTGGCAACATGTATGTGATTTTCTACAATGTTACGATTCTGAAGTGTATAAATACTTTTTACATTTTCACAGTTACAAACTTTTTGCCAAAAGCCATTTAAACAATCTTTAAGTTACAATGAACTGTAATATCCGGGATCTGCTGTAGCAGAATCAAAATGCAATTTCTATACAAGCAATGTAGGATGTAAACTTTTCTTAAAGTGCCTAATACGTAATTCCTTAGAGCACTGATCAGTTTTGGCACAAATACACTGTATTTCCCTCATGCTAACCATCGCAGTAACTTTTACAGGGTATCGGCTTCTTTGAGACATGATAAGAGTTGATATGGCACTTGTGAATGACATCATTGGACTGCAGAAATACCCTGTCAAGTTACTGTTACAGTCGATGACTTTGGCTGATGACTCTGTACATACTGTACTTTGGAATATACGCAGTTAACTTTCAACTGCCTACTCTCTGCTGCCTGAAAAATACTTTGAAATATAATTCTAAATTGCCCAAACTCAGCTCCTTACTATGCTGATTATTACGGTGACTTAGCAGAAGATCCAGTTCAGTGGGCTCGATGACATCAGGTGCTGAGCATCTGACGAGTTGTTGCTTGTCGGGATCTGGCAGCATGGGGTTTCTACACGATATATCACACACGAGAATACAAATGGTAAATAACATGACTTGACTACAGTTTTGTTGCCATTTGAGATGATGTTAAAAATACCTGTTGTGTTTCAAGGCTCTGATTGTGTAATTCAGATGCAGGCAAGCTGCCTGCTGAGATTCAGAAAGGAATACAGGACTGGGTTTAAAAACTGCCTTCATCTTCCGATTAGTGTTTTTCTGAACAAAGGAAATTCTTATCGTGGAAATCCAAAGGAAATTCAGTGCCCGGTGTTAAAAAAGAAATAACGCAAACCTTAAGACTTGGTGGTCTGTAGCTACACTTTATATATTAAAAACAAACACCACCACCACCCCCCCCAAAAAAAAAAAAGCAAAAAAGCCCACTTTTCAATCTCAACAACGTTATTTTGAATTCTGCTCTCATTTTAAGGATGCTGTGTTCTCCAACTTCAATTTGCTTGTTGAGGCTTTAGACCACTGTTGCTGGCCTGCGATCCATCTCTGCTTCCAGCTTCACCATCTGCTGCATCTCCTTTGCCTGCAATCCAAAATAACCGCAGGAAGCATTGCATTAGACCTTTTGTTCAAAATGAAGCACATTTTATATGATAGTATCTGAGTGAAATACAGGCGAAACACACTGAAGATATATGCAATAACATTATGTTTACCACCCCCACCCCCTCCTCCCCCCCGGGTTATTCTGTTTTCAAAATCAGACTTAATTCTGAGGTCTACAAATTCTTGGAAAATATTTTTGATCGTATTTCAAGACTCATGGGTTCACTTTCTGAAGAAGCGTATGGTAAAATGCGAGGCTCCAATTTTGAGGAGGAAAACCAGGCAGATGCCGCTTCGACTGTTTCTCCCGATAGGAAATATCTTAGGGAATGTATGCTTCACTGCTCTTGTGCCAGTACTGCAATGTGTTAACTCCCTGAAATGTTTAGAGAGTTCATCTATGATCCGGACTCATTTCTTCCATAAAGACAACGAATGACAAAAATCCAATCAGTGTGACATCTTCCTTGCAGTAGGCAAGCTTTTTTAAATAATAATTAAAAAAAAAAAAATCTCCCATCTGGCCTGGAGATACTTATGATGACAGACGTGGTGTTTTTCACCTCAGGATTAGACTACTGCTAGATGCTCCATAGGATTACACACACTGAATCCACCTGAAACTGTATCCGAACGCGCTGTGCAGAATACAGCAATGAACGTATGCCAGATCTCGCTACAAACGCTGCATGCCTCGGGCTTTGCAAGCAGAGTTAAAGCGGTGCATACAAACGGTAACCAGCCTGGGAACCCCTCGCGTAGAGCGCGCTTTTTTAATTCCCCTCCTCTCCCTCTCTTTCTCTCCCTCTCACTGATGCACACACATGCGCACGTACTCTTCCTGTGGCTCGGTTACAGATTAGAAGTTGTGCTTTGGATTGAAACTCTGCCGTTTCAAGGAACTGGGAGTCACCGTCTCTTCGTTTTCTCCGAGGGCTGTCAATCTGAGAAGTTATTTAAATCCATATCCCAAACGACTCTGAATAAGTTGACCCAGAGGGCAAGCTAACACATCTATCTTTACAACCAAGCTCCCAAGGATTAGGACAGGTTTAGGAAGAGGCAAACCAAGCTAGTATTTTTTTTTTGTTTTGTTTTGGTTTTTTTTTTGGTGTAACTGCTCTGTGTCCCTCATGCAGGGAAGAATGGTTACTGGACTTGATTTTCGTGACCTACGTTCCTCAAAAAGTTGTAAATGTTGCTTGGACAGAGAACTTTGCTATACAAGCTCCTACTTAAGGAATCACCTATTCTAGATGTGCGTATGCGAAAATGGGCAGATGTAGATCTTAAGTAATGAGATGCACAGCTATTCGCTTTGCAAGGTAAGTGTGGGTTTTTGTTGATGTGATATACATGTGATATACATGTCGTCTTGAAAAATCTAGCCCTGTACTTTCATAATCATCATCTTGGGGAAAAAAGTAATTATGATAATAGCAAAGCAACTGTCATAAATATGATTAAAAATTAATCAACGCTCTCCATTTAAATGAGTTAAAAGCTTGAAAGTAATGAGGAAATAATTTTAACATGAAAGTATGGAAACATAATAAATAAATCAATATGTACAACCTCTTCTGAAATGTTGGCTGGATTTTGCCTGTGTGTGAAATGAAATTCCAGATAAAACAAACCCCTGTGTTTGTTTCTTAGTGACTCACACATTTCATGTTTTAAGCTTGTGACTTAACTACTGGCACATAGTGTCCTATGAATACCCTGCGTGCCAATATATGGCGTACAGAATTATTTTAGAGATGACTTGGTTTCAAAGAACACATTAGCATAGGACCAGGATGCCCATTTCTGCTAGTCTGAGGCTGGTTCAGACAGCGCATTCTGACGTGAACACACAAGCACGGCACTTGAAGAGGAGCCTTCTGGAAGGCAGTGTTGAAGCTACGGCGAATTCATGAAGTGAGTGGCAGCTAATGGACCCTGCTTTCAAGATGCTTGTTCTCTAGTGAGATCGAAGACAGGCTAAGAACCATCTACGGTAAAAGAATATTGTTTTCCCTAGCCTGATGAATGCTTTTTTCCTCATTAGAGGTCTAGAAATAAATGTTGTTAAAGCAGGTGCTGTCAGACTCAGTGGGGCAAGATACAAGTGTGTTGTCAATTCAAGAAAATAATTCGGATCAGGCAATACTGTACAGCTGGATGTTCAAGTCTATTTCCCTTGGTAAGACAAGGGTTAACAGCGATTTCTTGTGAGTAACGATTATTTAGGAAGCCACAGCAGCACAGCCACATGGTAAATACAATCGCCATCCCTTGTAATGTGTGGGATTTTGAAGTGAATTTTAAAGCGCTGGAAACCTCTCTTTAGACGCTAGAAAGCTATTTCTAGCCATCTGTTCTGTATCTTGCTCTTCTTAGCGTGGAATTACTTATTTTATTACCATATTGATATATGTAGATACTCTTTTGTCTATTAGCATTAGCAGTTAATCCTATGTATGTTAACACTAAAATAGTTTTCTTAGATCAATAGACACTGCTCACAGGCACAGTTTAGAACCCTAAGTGTATCTTTCAGTAATGACAGGTAATGTACAATGTAAGTTAATCTCTAGATATTTCCTCTGCACATCACTGCCCATATGCATTTGAATTTGGGATGCTAAAGCACAAAATACTGTTAATACGGTGTCAGGCTCAAATATCTGTGTGCAAACAAGATTAACACTGTGTTCGCTATGTCAATGGTACTTCCCAATGGTTGCATTTACAAGGAGGGCTCCAATGATAATGATTTAATTTAGAAGGAAAGCACACTGAAATAATAGTTTGCTTATTATACATCCATCCTACCTTGTGTTTGAGAGACTGCATGACAGGATTTCAAAAGCTGTTTGTACAAAAATAATAATGTCAAAATTGAGTAATACAACAAGAAGCAAATTAAATGAATGAAAACTGAAGTGAGATTGAAAAATTAATGCAAGAAAAACATACATAAAACAAAACAAATTTAAATTCATAACAGTTTGTATTGAAGGCTGTTTCCACCCATAATTCTACCTTTCGACATTGTATACTTGTATGAAAAATTTCTTCTCTTGTTTGATCGGTGGGGGGGAGGGAAATCACACTTGGAAATTCTCGTCAAATGAATACCACCTTTATCTTGATCCAACTAGGTTTCATACCTCGACGTGTGTAACAACAAAACCAGACCCAGCTGGGGGTTTGTACTGGTGCACTTTTGGGGCTAAAAGGAAGTGGTCAAAACAGCAGGTATGAAAATATATGCTCTGATGGATCAAATTAGAGTGAGTTAAAGAGCTGTTAAAGACTACCCGGTGGCGGAGGCCACCACATGCCCACACAAAAGCGATAACCAGCATGTGAATGATCTTAGTCCATTTAATCATTGATGATTTCAGCTGGCTTCATCTCTGCACTGAAATGGGAGCATGAGCAAGCTCATGTAGGCTGTTACCATCTCTCGGCAGCGGAAGCTGTAACCCCAGGTGAGGGAAGTATCTGACTGCCGAAAGGGGCGACTCCTTTAATGACTCACGCTTATTTCCCAGCAACCTCCCTCCCTTATACATAATGTATTTATCATGTCGTGGTAAAAAGCACAACTATAAGCATTCCCACTTGTCCTTATGTTTTTAAAAAATGGACCCAAAGCCCTCTGAAGCCATGGAAGGAAACCACTGATAACACCTATCTCTGGATCAAGCCCATCATTTTTTGTCAACTAGCACAGTCTACAGGGAGTCCTCTGTCATGCTCCCCACAGTGACGCTACAGATCCGCTGTAGCCCAGTTGCCTCCCCCGGGCGCCTGCCTTTCCTGCCTTTTGATTATGTGCAGATGTCGCCCAGGAGCAGACTGACTGACAGATCTGTTCACGCTGGATGCTAGAGACAGCATTTACAGAAAGCCTGTGAGGGAACAGACTAGGAAGTTGTGGTTGTTGTCCAGAAGGGAGGCGGAGCGATCAGAAGACAGAGCCACGGTGGCTGGGGCTTGGTGGTAGCAGCTGCCTGTGACCCCACATGCTGTCACCCCCGTAGAAGTTAACCAGGCTGCAGCTTTGGGGGCTGTAGGACTCTCTCCTGACAGTGGAAATACTTGATTTGCATGTACTCTTCTCTTCCCTCCCACTCTGCAAGATGGCTCTAATACATACTGTAATGTCTGCCAGAGAGCTCAAGTTCTGAGCATTTAATAAACAAAGAAGTAAGTACATAACCCTTGAAAGTAATGGGTATTAAAGGCACCCCCTCTCTCTCGTCTCACTGAACTGCTGGGTATATTCCCCTTGCAGTTTACATTTTTGTAAGTGCAATACTGCAAGTCCATGCAATTATTACAGCTCTGCTGGCTCAACCTTTCAGCAAGGGAACTGCTCAGAACATAGCGTTGCTTCTACCAGAAATAAGATTAGAATTTTCCTTGCCTTGCCAAGCAGTTTTTCAATTAAAAAAAAAAAGCTTATAAACTAGCAGAAAATGGTAAGATATTTTAATTAGGAAAGGGTGTACTAGTACAGATAAAACTCCCCATGCTACTATAGATCTCTAGAATTCAGTCCAAACAAACAGTCTCTTAGAGTTCAGAGATACTCTGTGCACACGTTTCACCTCTATTTTCCAATCAGCCCTAGGAATGTAAGTTCCAAAATGAAGGAAACAGATTTGCTTGAGGTACTTTTGGGGAGTAATTAAAATGGATATACTGGGCCTTTTATGACTGTCATATCTAGCTAATGAGTATCAACATGGCTCAACAGCTGAAAGGACAGACTCGGGCTACGCAGTCTAGCTTTCACACACTTATCTGAAACAGATCTGGTTCTGTATCATTAAGTCACCTCACCTCTTCATTTTAATTCCCCAAGTGGGTGAGTGACCACGAACAAGGTCATTTTCCCAAGTTCACCAATGACTTCCATTCAGAAGCATTCCACTCAGCCTGATTCTGGTTAGTGTTTTCACTAGCTTGCTTTTCTTTTAAGCCTTTAAAATAAGATACCTGCTCATTCTGCTTCTCCAAGACTTCTAAGTGCTCAAGCTGTACTTTTTTCAACTGATCCATTTCCTTTGACTGCTTCATTGCCAGCTGTAAGCAAGAGAAAAAAATGGGGGGCGAAACATAACACATTGTTAACAAGCAAAGTAAAAACTTACTTGAAACATGCACTTACGTACACTGTCTTGCCCCCTTTGGATGGCACAAAACGTCACAGGAGGCCTATTGTATCATATATATATATATGTCTTAAGAAGAGCTATTCATATAACAATATATGTATATTACACATATTACATATATCATATAGCTTACATAAAAGTAGCAAATGCACAATGAATAACGATTTTGTTCATTTAAAATAGCTTCCTCTTACATAGACGTTAGATCTTTTACACTACAAGTATGTGGAAGAAAGCAAGGACAAACATCTGTCTGTTTACTAGAGCTGGATTCTCAACACAAAGAAATGAAAATGAATATCCAGAAATAGTGCCCAGTGACTTTGTCAAGGTTATAGTTACCCTTTTTCTCTCTTCCAGGAACTTTTTTGTGTTGCTGCTGTTCAGTTCTCTGACTCGCCTAAAAAAAAAAAAGCAAATGTTGTCCATGAAGACTCATTGGAAAAAAAGAAACCCGACAGAAACCCAATCGCAAACTTGTAAGGTATATTTTGGTTTCTGATTATCTGTACCACATGGGACTAATGGCAAGTTGTACACTCTTCTGGCTATGCACCTTTACTCTTCAAGGTCTCCAAGGATATTGACAGTATGATCAAAGACTTGAAAACAAAAGACCAAGACTGTTAGGAATTAAGTTTGCTTTTTCCCTTATTCAAGAGTGGTGGACAGAACTTAAAAAAAAACAAAACAAAACACATTTACTTCATTTGTGTATCCCTTACTGCACTTTGCTCTCAGTTTATTTTGGTATATAAAAAAGTGCTACCTCTCTTAACAGTGGTAATGGAAAAAATCATCTGATGATCCTAAGTTACAGCTTACCAATGCTCTAAGTTTCTTAAAGCTGTTATTTAAGAAAAAATGTAAGTATACAATTAATATTTACATAAAATGCCTAACTGCAAAGTGTCTCTTCCTAAGATTTCCATCATGAAATATACCAAAAATAGTTCAAAGAGCTGAATCAGACTAATAGCAAAGCCTGAAAACCAGAACTGCTTTCAGACTGCTAGTAAATCTGGGAACAGACTTATCTCAGAGTCATTAGTGGAGGTCGCGCATTAACTAAGCATACAGTTACCAAGGGCTCCGACAACTTGTCTTTCTGATGAGCTAGGAGTCTGTAATACTCAAGGGACTTAGTTCAGTGGGAACAAGTTCAAGCTTTTTGACCAAAATAGCCCAGTGCCAAAGAGGGAATGTAAAAGAGGAAAGAATGAGCCAGATGGCAAGCCCAAAGAGAAGGGGAAACCCTGAAGGGTTATAAGACATCATCATGTAGACTCTGCTTTTACCTATTTATTTGGAAACTTTTAGGATAAATAGAAAAAAAAACTTAAAATAGCTATGAGGTAGATCAATCCTCCAAAAAGCCTCAGCAGCTGGTACTGGCAAGTGTCTCTCTAGTCTCTCAAATCAATTAAGGCTGTCATCCCCAAACGTGCCGTGCATAACCCACTTTTTGGAAGTACATCAGTGCCCTTGCTTGGCTGAGCCTGGATGCTGCCCAGGTCTCCAATGCCAGCACATAACAAGGGAGAGAGCTGCAGTTCAGTTCAGAAGTGAAGAAGCAACTACGTATGTTGTTGTGGAGTCCATCTCCTGCTTCTTCACTCCTATCTTCCATCACCCTCTCTGCTGATTATCATCACTTTTAGTGCTCCTTCCTTCCGTTCCACTTCTCCTCCGTGTTATCAGTAGATGAGGGAGACAGCCTTTCACTGGCACCACCTCCTGTGTTTCCAGTGATGCTGCCTCTCCAGTTATTCTAACTCCAGCTAGAAACAAACCTCAGACTCCCTTTTCAGTATAGCCCTCACTTCATTTAAAAAGCAACAGCAAAAAAGTATAATGCACTTTAAGTACCATCGTTAAAACTCTTACAGATGTGTTTCAATTTAATAGTGTCATTAGCAGTCAGTCACCGCTGATGAGTATAAAGTTAAGAACCTTTTTATTTCCCTGAGCAGGGCATTACATTTATGAGAAGGATAAATACGAGAAAAGCAATGTTTTTCCTAAGACAATCATCTAAAAATATATTCAGCACTATCATTAGATGTTGTTTCCATACGTAAACGTATGGTTTTAATAGAATTAATCCATGAGTTCACCTGTGAGCCTTTGGCAGCATTCTTCCCTTCTCAAGAAGGGAGATCTGATACTTACCTCTCTCTTTCAGCTTTATTTTTGATAGATTTGTCTTGGCTTATGGCTTTGCTGTTCTCCATAGATATTTTAGCCTGGTTGGCACGCATTTCCTTGCTTTCCCTAGGCAAAACCAAACACAGTAATTAATGCCTACGATGCAATTAGGGCTGAGGTTGGTTTCCTGATATTACTCTACACTGGTTAATTTTGTCCTTGAAGCATTAAGGAAGAGGAAAGAACCAACCATATGAAAATTGCCTTCCTTTGGGTAGACTTTATACAATTTGAGCAAGCATTCAGAAATCTCCATTTGTTCCAAAGCATATAATCTGAAAGATCAGTTTAAAGCATTTTTACACTTTGCATGTTATAAAAGGGTATAAAATACTCTCTTTTCTCCCTAGTACATAACAGTTGTCCGAGTATGAGCTACTCTCAGCCATTTAGAAAACACAATTTGTCTTTTAAACCCGCCTAAAAAATTTACAAATCTTGCACTCAGAACATGACTGCAACATGAATAGTAATAATATTTGCTAGTTGTGGTATGAGCTGACAGACTTCCTTTTAAGACTTCTACTTCGGGCCTGAAAAGAGCCCTGTGGTTTAGACCATGGTCAGACTTGTGTTTGGTTTCTCCTTCTGGCCCCGTGAACCTTGTAGCCTTTTGTGAGAAACAGACAGCTTTAACGGGAGGGTGGCAGTCACCTTCCAGGGGTCATGTCCTGAGTGGTGTGGTTTGACTCAGGAGGTGGAAAACCTCTTCAACTGTTTCAGCCAGCGTAGCAGAAAAACAGAAAATAAGTAAATATATATCCTGTTGTTTTAAAAAGAAAAAGAGATCGTGATTCTTCGTTGGGAGTAACAGCACAGACACTGACTTTCAGAAACGGCTTATGAGCTGTGAGTGAGCGGAGGGCTTTTTGTCACTCTGGGTAAGCCAGCCAAGCTCCAAAAATGCCATCCCTGAAGGCTAGCTCTTGCTCTCTGCCTCCTTAGCATTCCAGCACTTGTAGCTCCTGATGTTAAGTGCCTAGCTAAACAGGAATTATATACGGAAATCAGGCAGCAAATAACGGATTGTAAAGTCCCCAGTTAAAAGTTACCTGTCGCAAGCCAAGGCAGTGCCTTAGTCTCTTTTTCTGGACATGATCTTAAGTAGACCACTAAATAATTAGTGTACTTATTAACCCCAAATTCCAAGTATTATGTATGCATAGAAGAGGAAGATTGTGGCACATAACAGCACTTAATTTAATGAAATATTGTCACTGAATCTTTTTTAGCTTTCTTTCCTCTCTAAAAGACATTATCATTAGGTAGCATAAGGAAACTTTGTTCCATGACTTACGTTTTCCCACAGCTTAAAATTTTGATTAAAGAAACGCAGTGCTTTTTTTTTTTTCCTCCCAGAGTTCATAAGGTGAAACATTTCTCCTGAATACAGATCTAAAACCACTGGTTTCACAGCAAAAATGAGACTGGGTTCTAAAACATGTTGTGTTGAGAGCACATTTTATTCCAACAGTCCTTTCTCCAAATAAAAGCTTTTTTTTTTTTTCTATACTGAATTTGAAGTAATTTTCAAGCACACTATCTTAAGAGCAATGCCGAAATAATTTATTTTTATTACTGTGCTCAAGGATATGGAAAAAGTTAAGCGTAGGTGTTCAAATTGATTTGCATCAGATACAATTTTAGAGTGACAGAAGTTAAGAGGATTAGAGGACTACTGCGCACCACTAATGATTTCAAAAGGAGGCTTTGGCCATGGCTATGGCTGAAAGAGCCAACACATCTACATGTGACTGTTTCTCTCTTCTGCAAACTATAGTCTAGCTCTGAGTTGCGCTCCTGTTGGGTCTTTCTGGGTGTGTTGGGTTTTCACCACTTGCAAGAAATAAAAAGGATTATTAAAAGAAGAAATGAAAAATCTTATCTTCCTTTTAAAATCGCCAAGAAGCACTTGTAGTGACCGCTCCTTGTTTCTAAAATAGCACTTCCCAAAGACGAGGCCAAAGTTCTAGTATCAGTTCACTGCTCAATCGCCCGGCGTGGGCTTCATGTGGAGTCTCAAGTTCAGCCCGTGCTGCCCTGGCTGGCAGTGCTACACCACCATTAGAGAGCTCCCTCCCACTCACAAGTGGTGGTGATGGATGCCTGGGGCCAGAGTTAACTGGAAGACATAGATACGGCAGGATGGTAAAGAAAAAAAGGATTCTAAAAATGATACGGCAGGATGGTAAAGAAAAAAAGGATTCTAAAAATGATACGGCAGGATGGTAAAGAAAAAAAGGATTCTAAAAATGTGGCACATGAACTGCACCATTTAACTGCTGATTTCCTACTGTATCTTACTGACTGCAACTCTGAAATTTATACAAACATGTCTTTAAAGGGATACTTAACTTTAAGCATGTGCGTCTATCCTTGGAGTTACTTTGTTATATTATAATTTTATGTCACCAGTATTGTTTGAATGACTAGAAATCGCCTCTTCTATTAAAAAAAAAAATGCACACACTTAATTTTTTTTCTCTCTCTCCTGTTATTTTATCTGGAGCACATAACGCTTGCGAATAACAGCTTCACGTGCCCAATTTCTGAAACGCTGCAAGCTCACTACATCCAAGTCAGTCAAGCTAACCCAGTCTGGAGTGGCAGGGTGCACAGCACCCCTGGAGTTCAACAAGCTTCAGATTTTTAGCAGTAGCTGCTGTCTTCTGCTTTGTTTTTAAATGCGCTCAAAGCACAAACTGTAATTGCTTTTTGTACCGCACATGGAGGGAAAGTATCTACCGTACAGCAGATAACTACATCGCTTTAGATTACTTATCTTTCTTACTAGCCCTGTGTCCTCTGTTGTGATAGCTAACTCATTACCGCAGCTCACCGAGAGGGAAGCGGCAAGAACAGCATGCTGAGAGCATGGTTCACCTCCCATACTGTTCTCAGATACATCCTTTTTTTCCTGTGGTTACCTGAGCCGTATCTTTACTATTACATACACCTATACAGATAAATGCATAGGTATTCCTACACACAATATATTCCATAAAAAAGTTTACAAATGATTAAGTGTAAAGTGTCTTTGAAGCATTATTATTCACTTTTCAGTATTTCACATTCCAAATTCTTCTGAAATATTCATAGATTCAGACAGAGTCTTAAATTTGTTTTAAATGGGAAAGTCCTGTGTCTGCACATTTAGGCATTACACACGAATTCCCAAATAAGCAGAAACACACTAAATTGCAATTAATAAAGCAGAAGGAATTTTGAAGGTTGCTACTCCTGGGACAGCAGAGAAGAAAAAGTTCTCAGTATTTATCAGGATGTAGGTTTTGAGGTCTGGTTCTTAGCAGCTCTGAACATAGAACAGTACATGGATTGAACACAAGTAATTTCTAGTAAGAGAGCAAGATCTGCTATGAAGAATATAAGAACCATTTACAAGAAATTATATAGGGCTGTTTAAACAACAGAGATACAGAAATTTTAAACCGAAAGACAAAAACTATGAGAAAAAAGCTTTAAAAAAAATTAAACTTTGCCCTAGTGTAGGTACAATAGCTGCTTTCAATGACAGCCTTTAGCAAAGTTAAGAGAATAAGGAAATACGTGTGGAAAAGAAAACAAAAACTTACTTTCACAGGCTCTGTATTAGTAAATTATCTTCTAAGCATTGTAGTGAATTTCAAATAGGATGGAAAACAGGACTCCAAAAAAAAAAAGTTATGTGGTTTCTCTGGGCTGATGCAGCCAGGTATGATTTAGAGATACAGTACCAAGGACTGCACACCGTCCTCTGGCTAGTATCTTTTGAATTATGCATTTGTATTATAATTTAACAATTTTTGGACTTCATTTTTGACTGGGTATGTATTGCAGGACAGCTTGAATAGATGGGTTAACACAGAGATTAACATAAAGATGAGCTCACTAAAAGCCTTTTGCTGGGACAATTCTCTGTTGGATGGAAAGCTTGCAGGTCCCAGCATGTGTTCTCTCTGATGCAAAGATAAGCTCTTTTTTCACTCAGAAATTTTAAAAAATAATTTCAATTCCTTCTTCAGATGGGATTTATTTATTCCTTTTTCCCCATGCTTTTTATGTGAAAGATGCTGAAGACAATTACATATGAATGTATATATATATGGATGTATGTACACACACATTTTGCATTCATATGCTTTTAGGCTACTTTGCATAATAGATCATAGCATAATAAAATTATTCCTCTACTTAGTGCCATTTTTAACACTGTGGATATGATGTGTATTTAATTTTTATTTAATTTCAAATGGGCAGGTTGGTTAATTACAAAAGCAACAAGACAGCAGCATCATGCAGTGTCTTCTGTATTCCCAGTGATTACGACAGGATATTGTATGAAGATAATACGTCAGTCTAATGTAGCTTATCCCACTGCCCATTGTTTTTATGATCTTGCTTTTCATGGAAATTTCTTATAACGACCAATGCTATAAAACATGTGTCCGCGACTGCTAGCAACTCCAAAGGATATTTCCGTATTTGACACTTCTCAGTTTCCAGCCTCTGAACTGAAGTTCCTGGGTAAAGTCTAAGCATCCACAGCTGATGCAAACTATCACCACTTCACCGCATCCGCTGCCTTTAACGAAGTTCAGATAATCTAAACCAGCTAAGCAGCCCATTCCTGCATCTATCGAAAGCTTGTATGATCACTTCTTTTACTTCTACCATGCCTACGGCCCAGTATCTTTGACAGAAGTGCAGGAGCTATCAACACAAGAAACTAAAACAGTATACACAAAGCAGACATAAACCAACCCCTTATTATCAGGTAGCACTGTCCTGCTCACCTGTCATGTGAAAATTTTAGCTGCTGGGTTTGCTGCTCATGAGCATTAATCAGCAGTTTCTTCAGTAGTTCACACTGTTGGTTCAAGTGTAAATCACGGATTTCTTGCTCTTCGGCACTGTGCGTATTGATCATCTCGGACCACTCTTTAGTGTGCTGTGCCACAATCTCTTTGACCTGTAGAGAAGTAACAGCAGCTTTGCTAGAGGTTCTCGACTAGGCTAGGAAATCAACTATTACCGCTGCCGAAGAGGATGTAAAGACAAACATAAGAATAGATTATAAAGAACGCAGCTAAATTGTGAAAAATGAAGTTACACAAATGAAGTTGCTTCACAGAGTAACGAAGGCACTGAGGATGCTACTGTGCATTACAAAACAGACGGAAACCAACCCCTACTATTAGGACTCTATTACCTAAAGTGCCCTAAATAAACTGGCTGCATTTATGCTCTTGACTGTACTACTGTTATTTTAAAACCTTCTTTAACACCGAGTTCGTAACAAAATGGTTTCACATTTTTGGTTGCCAAGGAAAAAAGAAAAAGTATATTAGAAGTATTGAAATTAACAATGGAAAAAACTAGCAAGTGAGATTTCTCTTTGGGCTTAAATACAGTCTTTGATTTTGTGGAGACAGTTTTACAAACACAGTCAAGTTTACGGAAAAATCCTGTATTTAATACAACCTAAATCTGAAGATGAACTACGTATCTTTGTTTTATATTCATCAAGTCAGCAGGGAATCTGACAAGTATTCTTCTCTTCCTTATCTCCCAAGACTCACAAGAATAATAAGATTAAAGTTTTGGAAAGTTCCCAAGAGACAACATGAAGAAGTCTAAATCACCAGAGTTGTTATTATAAGAATATATTGTACTCAATGATTTAGAAAAGAAGCTAATAGAAAGATATATTTTATTATCCTTTAATAATTATCTTCGGGTATTTCGACAAGCTA
>VZTL01006540.1:18840-40037 GCA_013400535.1 Scopus umbretta | reverse complement strand
CACTAAATCACGTCCCTAAGTGCTATGTCTATACGTCTCTTAAATACCTCCAGGGATGGGGACTCAACCACTTCTCTGGGCAGCCTGTTCCAATGCTTGACAACCCTTTTGGTGAAGAAATTTTTCCATTAGGAACCTCCCCTGGTGCATCTTGAGGCCATTTCTTCTTGTCCTATCACTTGCTACTTGGGAAAAGAGACTGACCCCCACCTTTCTACAACCTCCTTTCAGATAGTTGTAGAGTGTGATAAGGTCTCCCCTCAGCCTCCTTTTCTCCAGACTAAACAACCCCATTTCCCTCAGCTGAAGAAAAAGAAATGTCTCAATTTCTTTTAATGCTGGATGCAGGAGTCATTTGAATGCAGACTGTGGTACTTAAATTTTACCCGACAGCTCAACGATTAGGACACATTCCTGATACTAAGGATTTGCTGGACGTGGAACATAGTGTTCTTTAAAATTAGGTTTCAGCCCAAACTGCATTGAAACTAGAAATATTCTGGAATTAGCTAACAATTTACAAGAAAAGCTTTGTCTTCCAAAACAAAATAGGCTCCTGGGGACACTGGGATGATAAAAGTAGTCAAGTTAGTAAAAGATAGTAAGAGACTAAAAGAAAGTAAAACTGATTCAGACTCAGTGAACCTCACGCTCTGGCTTTCTCCCACTGCTAACAACATTTAAGGTTCCAGAAGAAACCTTTTAGTAGCTGTAAGCTGACTAGATTTAGTGCAAATCTGTCAATGTAACATGGTGGTCCCATGTCCCACTCTGGCTCCCTACCTAGCCCTAAGTCAGACTCTGGAAGCCGAATCTTAGTTCCATACGAATATATTTTAAAGTATATCTGAGAAAATACCCCCCAAAAGTATGGTTTGCTTTCTTCATATTAGGTAGCTGAATTTGGAAGTTATTCCTGGTAACTTCACTGTAGTCATAATAGCTGGCATCTAAACTTGCCACATCAGTTAAAATACAAATACTTGATATGATACCACATCAAACTTGATACTCGATACCAGATCAAACTATGATACTAGATCAAAACTTCCTTTTAGCATAAACCAAGATAACTTTTCTGTTTTTCATTAGAAGATGCCAAAACTTTTCCATGTGTGAGCAGAACTGTATGGTGAATGGAGTACTTAATTGCTTTATGCACATGCATTTTCAGCTTTTTGAAATGGGATTTCAGCTTTTTAAAATGTGATGTGTATTAGTGGCATTAAAAATAGTACTTTCTCTAGTGTATCTCTTTCCCTTTTCTCATGGAAACAGAGAGAAAAGCAACCTTTTTTGCTTTTTCATATTATTGCACTACTAAGCTTGAGCACTCCAACACACTGCTCCTCCACACTAAAGGAGTCATATGGGTAGCACCATTCAAATCTTTCATGACACCAAAAAATCATGTAACTATTACACTTCTAGATTAGTCAGTCAGGTTTCCAGGGACTCTGGCAGTTGCTACTCTGCAAAACTGGGGAAATAGGACACATAAACAGGTGACCTTTTCCTCCCTCAATCCCAGAGACACAGAATCACTACCATAGTATAATTCCTTCCCACAGCTGTTTCCACACTCTGGCCTCCCCAGTCAGCACATCTTCACTGTTTTCCTGGGGGAAAAAGAGTGCTGCCAGCTGAAAGGAGTAAAGCAGGAATGTAGTTCACCTCCTGCTCCTCACTTTTCCTGGTGCTAAGGAGGAGGACCCCCACTCACTGTCCTGTCTGCTGCGCTCAGGAGAAGGAGGTAGCAATGGCAGAACCTGGGTGAGAGACGCTACAAAAATTGTAGCATACCCTACATATTGTTCAGCATCACCTTCACTGAAGGCAGAAGCACTGTTCCACACTACCTCTGTGCTTTCACATACGCCTGGAATAGCTATGGGACTATGAATGTTTTCGCTTTACCCTCCTGTGGCAGTCAGCAGGTGAGTAGCGGGGTCCCCACATCTCAGAGGGGAGGCAGTGAAACATAAAGCTTAATTTGTGGGGAAGGTTCCTGGTATCAGAGGGAGCACTTCTGGGGAATGTGTGTAAATATTGAGTAAGCACAAGCAGATGTCTGTGCCAGTGTGTAGCTAGACAAAAGTTTAGTAGTTTCACTCATGTCTTGGCCCTTGGAACAGGGCTATTTTAAAAAGATCCAACCTGATCCCTTATAAGATATTTAAGGTAATTCCACAGTAGCATACCTGAGCTATAAGAAAACACATTCCTAGTTATGTCAACAGGAAAGACATTTGCTTCCCAACTAGGCTGTCCTTCTACCTCAGCAATGTTTAAAAATCAATTGATGGCAGAATCACAGTGTTTTGAAAAAATGTCACAAAAAAATAACAAACACGTGGTCTCAGTAACAAGAAATGAAAAGCAATCCGCAAAACAGTTCAACTTTGTAGAAGCCCTAAATACTGCACATAGCATGGCCTTTTTTAGCTTTCTTTGTGTGCCAGAGATACATGCACTTAGTAAATATCAGTAAAATAAACACAAATGCGGGTGCAAAGAACTGACAAATGGAGGGAAAATATGTCAATCTCTAACCAGGTCTACAATTAAACATATAAAAAGCATGAGCAATTTATGTCATTTTGCTTGGATTCAAACAGTTTTGTATGTTCTAGCTACTGTCGGTTCTATAGACTTGATTCACAATGTAACCATCAAAACATAAAATTCAAGCTGGTGGTGCTGTAAAAGAAGAGACATTTTAAAAAGTCAGTGGTAAAATTGAAATGTGTATAAAACTACTAGGAAAGCAGCAAGACACCAAATTTGCTTAGATTTGAAATGTCTTCCCCAGTGCAAAACCATAGCAAATGCTTTGGTGTGGTTTGGAAGCTCAACCTGTTTAATTTCAAAATTCATATAACTGTCCCCCTTTAGCTCTCCAAAAGGCAAGGAGTGGTTTACTGCCCACACTAGGAGTTTAATGCCACTACCTCTATGTACTATAATTAACACAACCCTCTTGAAAGGGCCTAAGTAATGTAAAAAAGGTCCTCTGCAGAATGAAGCACTGCTCAGAATAAAGGTTCAAGGATTAGGCTTTAGCATAGCAGCTACATGCATTTTAAATAAAAACATTTTTCAACTGATTTTTTTTTTCTCTTTCTCTTTACAGCATCATCATCCTGCATTTCACAGTCCAACAGCAAGACAGTAGACCAGGAGAACAGCTACTAAAGTAAAAGAACTAGAAAAGACTGAGGATGCTAGCTAACTTAAAAAGTTCTTTGTGTTCTTTATAAACTGAAGTGATGTTAGTTCTATAAAATTGACTACCAGCATGTAAAAAAAATATATATAAAAATTATAATTTTGCATCACTTTGTTTGCTTTGTATATACAGAAGTATTGATTTATTTTCTTCTTTATGTGTGTTAACAGCCGTACTGGGTCAAACCAGAGGTCCATACAACCCATTATTTTTTCTGCAACTGTACTAGTAGCAGATGTTTACAAAAAAGTATGAAGAATAGAGCAAATAGAGAGTGAATCTTTCTCCAGCATACCCTCTTAGCTTCTAGCAATCAATGGCTTTCCTGAGCAATCTCTTCCTCAGCCAGAGACTGCACACAGCCATTGTGTTTAATAATGAATTTGTCTAGCCCATTTTTGAACCCATTTATAATTTTGGCTTCACAGCATCTTGAGGCAATGAGCTCCACGATGTAATTATGTGCTGTGTGAAAAATATTTCCTTTTGTTCACTTTAAACCTGCTGCTTAATAGCTTTGTTGGGTGCTCCCGATTTCCTATATTATAAGGAATAATGAATAATAGTTGTTACCATTGCAGAAGTAACACTGATCTCTGGCACAGCTAAGACTATCCTAAGGGGGTATTACAGCAGCCAGGAATGAGTGATATTTCACTACCCTGGAAACAAGGTAGAGACTTGGTACTGGAGCTGATAAAGTGGCTCTGTGCCACTTTAAGGATTTCCTTACTCATAGAACCTTTACACAGTTTATTATGCCAACCTTGCAGAAGCTGTGTACAAGCAGTGTTACACAGAGCATAAAAGCTGGGGTTGAAGTATGACTGGGTGAATGAGCAAATCTACAAACTGAAAATGCTATTCGTCCAACTTGACCAGAGACACCAATGACAAATAGAAACAGGCACAGATAAAAATCAAGGCTAAGTGAACAAAAGCTCAGCTGACATCACAGCCTAATGCAGAGGACAATGTTCTGACATACTCTTCAAGCAAACAATACACCAAAGCATTCTGGCAATGAATAATGGTTGACAGCACTTAGAAGAGCAATACTGGTATCACAAAGGACTGAAGAACTGTTGTATGCAGTCTTTCTCAAGATTAAAAAACATACGTCTCAACTTGACAGTCATGCTTAGATTTAGAGGATCTTGGAAGGACATGAAAATCTAAAAAGAGCTTTAAAAGTACTCTAACAAGAGTACTACAAGCTTTTCCCAATCTATTTAAGTCACCTAATTTCTTTCCTAATTATTCATGTGGGGTTGGAGATGCCTGCTCTTACTGTTCTTTCCTGAGTAGAGGATACAGGATCTCACCTACCATTTAAACATTTGTTATGTCATGCTGGAATTTTGTTGCTTTGTCATCATTCTTGGTAAGGAAAAGCATGGAGATTGCTCAGGTGTAGGCATTTACTGTTAACAATCTGCATGGCAATATTTTCTTACGTCAAAACTCTAAGCTCTGTAATACAGCCAAGTATTTAAGCATCAAAGGCAAAGTATTACTGTTGCCTTCTCCTAGCCTAATCACACGCTAAAACGTTATGTTTACTTCAGCAACCAACAGCGCACTGCATGGAAGCTTCCACCACCCCAGAGCAAGCACTTGCTTCCACATCCCAGGTCATTCTATTCAGAAGGGAATCCTGTCGCTGTTTGGGTAGGACAGAGAAAAAAAAATCTACAGCTTCGCTAAAAAGAGCTTATACTCCCTTTACTGCAGGCTACCTTTGTTAGCAGAAGGCAGCCACAGCTGCATCTGCTTCAGAACAACCCCAGCCTGCGCATCAAGGAAGGTCCTCACTTCTTTTGTCTCCCTTTGGTGTGTGTGGTGTAAGAGTGGAGACAGCCTGTCTCTTAGAGACTCAGACCTCTCTCTTGTAGATATAAGAGCTTCTTTTCTGTTGCACATTAAGAGCAGTTACTATTGCACAGGCAAGCACCTTAAAGCTAGACAGGTAGTAACTGAGCTCAGCTGGTAGATGCATTTTAACCTTACATACATGCTATCTGTTTTTTCCACAGACGAAAGCAGAGCATTGTGAGTCATGAATCTTTTTAAGATCTTAAGCGGAAGAAACTGCACTGTTTTGGTGGACAGATATTCAAGCTTCGTCACCATTACACGAACACGTCCATTTAAGTGAATGGTAAAATGTAAAACAGGAAAGAATGTGTATTAAAAGCAACTTTAAAAGAGTCCCTTACATCCCTTCAAAACCAACTGGAATTAAACACATGCTTAAGGTCTTCCCTGCCTTGGACTCCAAATTATGCTGTAAACCCAAACCTTTCAGCTCTTGTGTTTGGGTTTGTGGCAAGTGCCTCTGGTCTGCTGTTTCTGTCTTGTGAAGAAGAGTCAATACTATGAATTTTCATCAGTCCTCAACTGAGCTGCAAACCCAGGAACTCCAACAATTTTACATGGTTGATGCTGCCATCATGTCATTTCTGAAAGACTCTCACTGACAGTATTTTGCAAGTCCCTGAAGTCAGCCCGTGTTTCCTTCTGCCCACCTCCTGAGCTGCTTTGTTTTCACGGGTACTCCAGTCTTCCCATCATCTTTGGCCTGGGCACCAATTTTGTTCCATAGTTGCCCTGCTCATCTTTGTCTCTGCCAGACCAAGATGCCTGCATCTTCTCAAGGCTGTTTGGCAAGCTATGTCCTCTTCACCTCTCAGATGGCTTGCTGAGAACCCAGGGCTACCTAACTGCTAATGAATAAGATGGACGCAGAGCCAAGCAGCCGGAGAACAGCAGTAGCCCCACAAAAGCGTAGGCAGAGGCATCACTGAGATCCCGCGTGACGGGTAACTGGGGGAGCAGCTATCACACTGCGACAGAGGCGATGGCAGGAAACCAGCAGGAGAGAAAGAAGGCCTGCCAACCCCCGTTGTCGGCCCAACTACGGCCCACAGATTTTCAGTGGACTTAACATTTCCCACAGAATCTTTTGGGCCCATCAAATCAGTGCATTGTAACAAAAAAATCATTCCTGCTAGAACGTGCTGGTCAACTCTTCCATTGATGGGACAACTGCTAAATCACGACAGGAAACATGTAAGAAGTCATCTTGTATTCCAGTTAGAAAACTTCTTAAAAGGTACACTGAGCCACAGGCTACATAAGAATACAAATTTTCATTTCCTGAAAAATTTATAACAGCTATTTTAACTTACTTAAAACAAATGCATTATAGAAAATAATGCATATTTTAGGTATGCTGTGGATAAACTGCTGACAAATGAAAACTTCTAATAGCTAAATTATGCTAATTTGATTTGAAAAGTGTTCCTTTCACTTTACAAACAGCCAATAATAATGCTCTCTGGTCATGAAACCAGCAATGGACTAAAATGTCTAATTATTTGTAGGGAATAAATACAATCCATAGAAAACACATAGGGTGTATATATAATTAATAAAGAATATATTATAATTGCATTTAACATCATTTGCATAATTTAAAATGGAATAACTACATGACTGATTTTTTATGTCTTCTTAAAGGGCACTAATAAAATATGAAGGTGGTAAGGAGGCTCATATGAGTAGGAAGTAATGAATAATATCTTGAACATTAAAGCACCATATATTATTCTGTGCACATAAATTGGACCAATTCATTTTTGCTAGTGCAATGGGAAAAGTATGGTACATCAGCAGTTTTCAAAAGTAAATAATATGTTAACTGAGGAAGGGATTACAGATTCTGATCAAATATGCAATGTCTTATTTGAATAATTAATAAGTCAGTCTGGTGCAAATATGCAGCATATAGCCTGCAATGTTTCAAAAACTTTTCTTTCTTTCAAATCATGCTTGTCACTAACATTTAGAATGTTTAACCTATCACCTTACTGCTATAAGCATTAAAGCCATTCTTGCGGATTTCCCTCTGGAAACTCATGTTATAAGTGAAATTAAGTTCAGTGGCCTCATTTAGTTTCCTACCGTGGTGTTCAATAGCCCATAAAGACATGTAGATTGGCTAAATCTGAAACTAAACCCTAATTTCAAAAGGTACAGAGAGCGCATAGATTTGATACTAGCAAAAGCATAGTAGCAAGATCACTCAGCAAAAATTACTTGCAAAACAGACAACTGCAGTAAAATATAGTCTGAAAAATCTGCTTAGTACAGTCTGACTGTTTCTCAACCTGTGGCTGCCAAAGGGGAGGAAGACAAGACAGGCTGGAGGACAATGGTGCAACAGATTTCATATGCTACAATAGTAGAGTGATGTGTCAGTGTTGGTTATTAAAAGAAAAAGCATATACCTCTGTGTACATCCAAACACAAGGAAGCAGTAAGATGGAAAAGGTTAATTCTTCCCACTAAAATTATATAACCCCTATGTTAATTACTTGGACTTATCAGATGTGGATACTGGATTTCCAAAGATCTGCTTGGTGCCAAGTTGACAACTATCAGTGAAACTTGGAAGCTATTTCTCTTATTGCTCCAGTTTGACATTGCACATGCCCACAAATCTTTCCAGAATAAATTGAAAAAGGTTTTGTGATGCTTTCAGAGAATAGAAGATCCTAATGATGGAGTCATAGGTCAGGAAAAAGGGGAGCAAAATTAGAACAAGTTTTGAAAGACTGCTGTGGCAGCTGGACCCAAGATGGGAAAAACCCCACAACTTTCTAAAGCAGATTGACACTTTATGGCCATGGGGTAATGAAGGACAAGAGGCACATCCACAAAACTGCATGCAACAGCTAAAATGATTCCAATTTAAATGCTCAAGTAGACTCGCTCCTTAAGGATCAAGAATAACATCAAAGGTGCTTATCATGCTTCACATTACTTTCTGATTTACAGTCCAGCTATGCTGAAATATGAAATGAATCTCTGCTAAATATCTGAACATGGAAAAGACTCCCAGGGCATTTTCAGGACCATGAGAATGGACAGGTTGCAGCCCATGTTTTATTGCTGATAGATATTGTATTTTTTCATATGTTTGCCACCACATACACCAGAGGACTACAGACCCAGTAGAGGCAGAGAATAATTAAAACAGCTGCCAGAGCTCCTACATAAGAACAATCTGCATTCAGTTTATCCATCCAATTGATCAGCTTAAGCATCTATATCTCATGACTTTTGAATGGACCAACACTTTTCTAGGTGGATCAATACCACCAGTCTCTGTTTTAACTGCTTCGAGGGATACAATAGTCCTGAAAGATGCACTTAAAAACTACCAGGCTTTCCTTAGGACACAGTCCAAACTTTACATACATGACCGAGTCTGGTAGACTCACATGGAGAAAAACATTGGGCTGAATTAGGCATCCTTGATCTTGTTTGGCATCCTTGCTGCCTGAGCTCATACACAGTTCAGACTATTCAGACCACTAAGAAGAAGAAAACAGGAGGTTCACACCCAAGTAAATCACAGACTGATCAGTACCAAAAATAGCCGTGTCACAGCATGAGCAAACAGCTGCCTACACCCCACTGAGAGTAATCCTAAGGATATTGGAAGTGTTCTAGTCTATATACCTCTGCAATTTGATTATTCAAACAGATAAAACCCCAAAGCCTTTCTAATGAAGCCATGACCTGCCTGAATCTATAATCTGTGGTAAAAATAAATCTAATTAAACCTGCTTAAACAAAAACAAATTGGAAAGCTGTTTCTGCATATACATGCACTTTTATTTAAATTGGAGGAGAAGGCATTTAGAAAGAGTGGGAGAAGGAAACGGTGAGATTTAGAAAGTCCTGGGACACCTTGATCACTGAGCAGTTAGCCACACTGCAGCATAGGGCAGCGTCATGTGAACGGTATTATGCACTGTGACAGCACTTCTCATACATTTGAAATCTGTTAAGAACAGAAATTCACAGCTATTAAGGACAGGTTCAAAAGTGCATAAAACTGACTGACACACCAACATTCAGCACACTAAGTGTCTCTCCTCTGAACCGAAAAAACCCCAAACAAGCTCCTATTAACTGCCGTCCCCCTAAAATTGCTGACAACTGATTCTTGCTGATCAACAACTGGAAGTCACCCATTCTGCTACGAGACTTATTAATGAATGATATTGCATGCACTGGGAAGTTGTGTCACTAATGGCATAGGCTATTTAATAGCAAATGTAGTTTCTGGTTTGGGATGACTGTATTTCAACAGTTTGGTATTGATCTTGAGTGCCTTAGGATTTCCAAACCAAAACATGCTTTGTGGACGTGGCAGCTGCTCATTTTTACTCTTGCTTTTGACCTCCCTGGATATGATCTCCCCAGTGCTGAGGCTTCCAGTGTCCAAGAGGCTGGGATAAATCCAAGCAGGAACGAGTTACCTGGAATTCATGGAAGGCTGCTGCAGACCCCACAGCAATCTGAAGAAACTGGGTTTTTCTGAACACAGTCCTTTGATAAAGAAGTACCTGTCTCACATAAAGCACCTTTATATCACCGTTAGTTGTGGTTATCCTTCACTGTGCATGGGAGAGAACACTTACATTGCTGTCCTGGTTTCAGCTGTCTACACTAGTCAAGGACTTTTCAGCTTCCCATGCTCTGCCAAGTGCACAAGAAGCTGGGAGGGAATGCAGGCAGGACAGCTGATCCCAATTAGCCTCAGGGCTATTCCATACCACCTGATGTCAAGCTCAGTATAGAAACTGGGGGAGTTGGCTGGGGGAAGGAGTGATTGCTGCCTGGGGATGGGCTGGGCATTGGGTGGTGAGCAATTGCATTGTGTATTGCTTGTTTTGTATATTCCATTATTATTATTTTCTCTTCCTCTGCTGTCCTATTAAACTGCCTTTATCTCAACCCATGGGTTTTAGGTTTTTTTTTTGTTTTTTTTTTTTCCCCCCCCTGGTCTCTCCCCCATTCCACTGGGGCAGAGGGAGGGTGAGTGAGCGGCTGTGTGGTGTTTGGTTGCCGATCGGGGTTTGGTGTTTGGCTGCCTTAATCAGGCCACTGCAACTGTCCAGTATTAAAGATTAAAGATTCAACTGGGCATTCAGGTGATTGTTCTGAGCCACATCTAAACAGATGAAACTTCACAAAAAATAATAGCAATGACCTCTACAGATGAGTATTTCCAACAATTTTTGACACTGTTTTCACAGGACAAATTCCCACTATTTTACTTCTGTTTCTATTTCTGTTATGTTTACAATCTCTAATGAGTTTTCTCATTACTACAAAAATAGGGACACAGTTACCTCCTCTCAGTTCTGGAGGACGCAGATGTTTTCCTTCGTGTTTTTACACTGTGGACTAATGCCCCCATTCCCACTCAATGTTCCAGAGTCTTTCTGCTTTCTTTGTAATTTGTGTCTTGTGGGATAGAAAATAACCTGCACTGATTGTGGTATTGACTCTCTCAGCTGGTGCTGCAGAATATCAGATAAAATCAGAGAAAAAGGCACAATAAAAATGTACAGGTTGGAGGTGAGACGGGCCAGTTGCAGTCACGAGGAATACATGCAGAAAAAGCAGCACCAGCTGGGTTCTGCCGGTAGCTATATCAACATCACATCAATAAAATACTTATTTTTCCTACTATTTTTAAGATTTCAGAACATGGCCCCAGAAGTACAGGGCTTAGAAGTGTCATGTGGCAGCAAATTTGTCTTCCAGCTGGAACCAAAGAGGAAGAAAAGCTGTGACTGGAGGACTGGGTTGGAGTGACAGAATTCTAGTCTGTTATGCCTTTGCATGACAGCAGAAAATGGAAACTGTATCAGACTTCTGCCCTAGGTCAGACATTTATCTAACAGTGGTTTGGAGAAAACAAAACTTTAAGTGAGCACCTATGGGGTAAACTTCCTCCATGAAGAATTTCCTGCTTGCCTGCAATACTTTCTGCCCCCAAAAACAAGGATCTGTATTTCTGCTGGTTTTAGAGAGTTTTTTTTCCTATTTTGTTTCTTAAAAGCATTTTCTATTTACCCCAGATTTTCACTGGCCAGTAGCACACTGTGTGAAAAACTTTGTTTTTATGGACTATCAGCATTGACTACCTGCATCTCTTCTGAAGTTCCACTTCAATTAAAATATTGCTATGAAGACAGGATTTCTTTCATACCCCCAATCAGTCTCAACGCTCACCTCCATATCCTCTTTGAATTATCTATTTTTTTTATGATCACCTTTGACCACAGTCCCCCAAGGTATAACTGAACAGTGACCATGACCAGATAACCTATTTTAAAATACTTCTACCGATCTATAAGTGCTAAGGAGTGCTAAGCCAAAATGAATTTTTTAACATACATTAGATAATATATTTCATGTTCCTGACCTTGATCGGCCCTCTGAGCCTGTATCTTCATAGGTATCCATCTGTTTAACTGCGGTGATTTAGGGATTAATACAGTTACGTTGGTGTAACCCCTCCGAGTGGAGACCATGCAGCATAAAAGGGGCATCATCAGTACAGTTTATCTCGACCGTATATAACTTCACTGTATTAGGAATAGGAATGGTGTAACAGTATTAGTATAAAATGATTTCCTGACTGAAGCAGTTAACTGCCACAAAACCTTGAGAAAGGCTGTGTTGGACAGGAGGGGAGGAGAGGGAGGATGAGAGAGACGGTGGGGGGAAAGGCCTTAAAGTTACAGCTGCGCAGAGGAACCTTTCTTTAAACCCTGTTATTGACACAGTCCTGTTAGAGACAGTAAGTGAGGCTGATCTGAGCAGGATACCCTTTGCAGATCCTGGCTTTTCAAAGGAACCTCTGGTTTTGAGATAATGGAAGCTCAGAACTCCCTGTCATGGAACATAATGTGAAATTGATTTTGCAAGGCTTTATCTACGCAAAGTTGCACTGGTTTAATTAAAGGTGTGTTTTTAAATCAATTCTGTTAAACCAGTCCAAGCTCCTGTGTGGACACTCTGAAATCAATCTGAAACTGTCATATGTCAACTAACCTTAATTTGGCAAAGAACCAATTTACACTGAACAGGCACCAATTTTTGCTGATCCAAAAATAGGGTTAAAAATAAATCTTAATTAAAATGGTGAGATTTTGATGAATTTCTGTTTCTGCCCTAGCTACACCAAGCTACGCTGGCCTCCAGTAGCCTAGTGCATCTGTTTCAGAAGGAGATGAACTCGCTTCTTTGCATCTACGTGTTCATGGCCTTTTGACAGATACGCGTCCTTGCGAAAGGATACAGTGTAAAGCACTGTGAAACTAGGGGGTCTAAAACCAAAAGGTGGCACGTGTACGGAGAAAGAAGTGATGAATTGTAGAGACCACTTTCACCCTCCTTTTCTATTTGTTTTGTTTCTGTAATGCAGAAAGGAGATCAGCAATGAGCCTCCTTCATGATCAGTAAAAGCGCTCTCATGCTGTAGAACTGGGGAGCAGCTTAAATAACCCACAATTAGTGTAGGGGTGCATGTGAAATCAGGCCGACGTTATCCTGTCAGTCTAACATTGCTGGATTCAAGCCAAAATCTCTCCTTTCTTAAGGGTCTGGCAGGTTAAAGATCTACTGCAGACTAGCTGGGTGGAAATTTCTCCGAGTTTAAGGACTTCTGTGCAATCCCTTCCAATCATTCACACTCCACTGTGCTGCAAATGAAGGTCTGCATTTGAGCCCACAGCTTACAGAAACATATCCACGTTATTTCCACACCTTGGAAACACATGGGAAAACGGGCAGTGAACTTGTTACCGATGTGTCGCTAAGGACATGTCTGTATTTGCTTGCGTTCTACAGGCACGGCTAGACAAGAAATCAGAAGCTGCACCGCTACATCCGAAAGCCAGGGCCTGATCCTGCCCTAGGAAACAGGAGCCTTCTCACTGCCATCACAGGAACAGGGCCAGGCTGCGGGATGTTTCCCTGCTGATAGTCAACAAAAGCCTTTTCAGTGACTGGAGCCAAAGTATCTCAGCTCCTCCCAGAAAGAGAACAAAAGGGTGCAATCCTGCAAAGCACAGTGTTCCCCCAAGCCCCTGTATACTGGGAGCTAATCTCAAGTGGGTAATCCTAACGCAGAGTTGAGCAGCGAGTGACTAAGTACCAGCCTGCCGTTGCTTAAAGATGATTTTTCAGTGTTTATCCTTTGTGTCAGTTATGCTACTCCAAAAACTTGTGCATGAAACCAACAGAACTTAAAACTACATAGATGTGCTTAGATTGTGAACTAAAGCCCTAATTACTGAGAATAGTGGCCCTAATTATTAAGTTTTATTTTAAAGCATCTAAAACTATGCACGACAGTAAGTGCTCTGTACCCTTGCCCTCCTCTGAAGTGCTGCTAACGGGTAATGTACTACTTTACTTTCTGTTCAGTTCAACAGATTTATTTTCAGAGTGAAGCCCGTGTGAATTTCTCCTGAATCAAACTCTTTCCCTGGTGAGACTATATAATCCTGCTGTCTTGTTAGAGCAAAAATAATCTATGAGACTTCATTCAAAACAAATCCCCTGCCAAACTATTTCTTCCTTTTCATTTGGACAGTTATCCTTCTGATAATTTGTAAGGAAAAAATTCTTTCATTGTCTAGTTCAACCTTGTAAAGAGGACAGTACCAGTCTGACAGCAGCGTAAACAAAGAGATTCGCAGTCTTAGCAGTGCTAGAATATATTGGGCAGTTTTTCATTGCATATGGAGTAAAAGCAGCAATACTGCAGTGGTTCAACGGAAAAAATCCCTCAAAGATATGGCTAGTTATGGTTCATTCTGATTATAAACAATTTCCATACATAAAGAGGACTTTTTCAGATGCAGCTGCAGTATTTGAAGTCCCCCTTCCCTGCCACTATTAATAAACTGCACCCTAATGTATTACATCTACAGGCATTAGTCATGACTACATCTACTGTCTGTAATGGGATGCCATTCGTCAGCTTGGTAAACTCAAAATTAAGTGATTTTCCTGGAAACTGTTTCTCAGAAGCATCATTTGATCCGCTGTAGTTAAAAAGCCATGTCATTGGTTGCATTATAAATTCCATTTTACAGTTGTCTTTTTTTTTTTTTTAATAAATTAATTGTAGCTTTCCTCTAGGCTTAATGCTGGTATAAAAGGTTTTGGCTGATGAGCAAATCTTTTCCAAAGACAAGAATTTTCAATTCTATCATTTTTAATAACAGTGGCATAAAAAAACCTCACAGGAACAAACTTGTTTAAGTCAGCTACACAAATGAAAGTTGACAAGTGATTAGCTCCTTCTGAGAATGAATTGTTTTCTACATTTTAGGGGAAAACATGTCAACAGTGACTTGGGAAGTGGCCTGAAGCATGGACTTCGGAAGTCTAATACTAAAATACCGGTTTAAACAATTACATATTTAAGCAATGGTTATAATATGGAGTTGGCATGACAAAGCACAAACTTCAAAAAAACCCCATCTCTTGTAAAATTCAAGCAGTATGCACACTTATCAGAACTCAGCAATGTACTAGTAATTGTATTAGCTATCTTGAAGGACCTGCAACAGTGAATACATTAGTTCCTACCTTTCACAGAATCACAGAATCATAGAATCGTTTAGGTTGGAAATGACCTTTAAGATCATTAAGTCCAACCGTTAACCTGGCACTGCCAAGTCCACCACTAAATCATGTCCCTAAGCACCACATCTAAACATGTTTTAAATACCTCCAAGAATGGGGACTCAACCACTTCCCTGGGCAGCCTGGTCCAATGCTTGACAACCCTTCTGGTGAAAAATGTTTTCCTAATATCCAATCTAAACCTCCCCTGGCGCAACTTGAGGCCACTTCCTCTCGTCCTATTGCTAGTTACTTGGGAAAAGAGACTGACGCCCACTTCATTACACCCTCCTTTCAGGTAGTTGTAGAGAGCGGTAAGGTCTCCCCTCAGCCTCCTCCAAACTAAACAACCCCAGTTGCCTCAGCTGCTCCTTATAAGACTTATTCTTCAGGCCCTTCACCAGCTTCGTTGCCCTGCTCTGGACACGTACAAGTAACTCAATGTCCTTCTTGTAGTGAAGGGCCCAAAACTGAACACAGTCTTCGAGGTGCATCCCCACCAGTGCTGAGTACAGGGCCATGATCACTCCCCTACTCCTGCTGGCCACACTATTCCTGATACAAGCCAGGATGCTGTTGGCCTTTTTGGCCACCTGGGCACACTGCTGGCTCATGTTCAGCCGGCTGTCAACCAGCACCCCCAGGTCCTTTTCTGCCGGGCAGCTTTCCTGCTCCATCATCAGGATGATCTGCTCCATCACCTTTCCCAGCACCAAGGTCAGGCTGGCAGGCCTGTAGTACCCTGGATCCTCCTTCTGGCCCTTCTTGTAGGTGGGTTTCACATTTGCTAACCTCCAGTCAACTGGGACCTCCCTGCTTAGCCAGTACTGCTGATAAATGATGTAAAATGGCTTGGTGAGCACTTCTGCCAACTCCCTCAATACCCCTGGGTGGATCCCATCTGGCACCATAGACTTAGACTTGTGTGTGTTTAAAACTTAAGCATGGTATATTGAGCCTCTAGGGCAGTGCACACTTGTGCATGCCCAAAAGAGAAATTGTTGCTTGCCCTGCAGGGTGGAAGTAATTTAAATGACTTTTGCTGGTTGTCCTCCTCCCTTTTCTTTCTATCAGATGAAAGAATGAGAAGGAATCTTTTTTTTTTGCTTGCTTGTACTTTGAGAAGACAGAGTTAAAATTAAATCTGTATCATTCTGCTTCTTACTGCCTGCGTCAGAGTCACATCACAGTAAGACCCATTTACACCTGTTCCTCTGATTTCTTACATTCTAGTTTCAAGGAAAGGAAATTTAGGACAGTGTACTGGGTTGGAGATGCAATGCAATTTGGACAGGTGCCACAGCTGGACAAATGGACACTACCATACACAGAAGCAGATGCAGGCTCTGTCAGGGGTAGCCTTGTCGTGGTTTATCCCCAGTCGGCAACCAAGCACCACACAGCCGAGTGGCTCACCCTCCCCCCTGCCCCAGTGGGATGGGGATAAGATTCAGAAAAAAAAAGTAAAACCCATGGGTTGAGATAAAGGCAGTTTACTAGGACAGCAGAGGAAGAGAAAGAAAAAAATGATAAAAGAATACACAAAAGAAGTGATGCACAATGCAATTGCTCACCACCCGCTGACCGATGCAGCCAGGCCCTGAGCAGCGATCGCTGCCCCCCCTGGCCAACTCCCCAGTTTCTACACTGAGCGTGACGCCATATGGTATGGAATAGCCCTGTGGCCAGTTGGGGTCAGCTGTCCTGGCTGTGCTCCCTCCCAGCTTCTTGTGCCCCTGGCAGAGCATGGGAAGCTGAAAACATCCTCGACTAGTGTAAGCACTACTGAGCAACAACTAACACATCAACATGTTATCAGCATTGTTCTTATACTAAGTCCAAACCACAGCACTATAGCAGCTACTATGAAGAAAATTAACTCTATCCCAGCTGAAGCCAGGACAAGCCTGCTCCTAGAAATGCAGGGGGATGGGCTGCTGGTGATCATTATTTGCTTTCTAGACCACATGGCAGGGAACATTTTTTTTTTTTAAATTCAATTGCATCATCTTGGACCATAGTCCATATAATGTATTAAAAGTTAACAAGAGTATTTCAGAGGTGACAGCTTCAAGTCTGCCTACAGATCAGACCCCACAAGTTCTTATGCAGTGCATCTTCCTACCTGATCAATCAAAATTATCTCACAAATTCTCATACACTCCTGTGACAATTTTGACAATTTATAGTCCAGCCCTGCAGATCAATCTTATGTATTTTTCCTCTGCGAAGTAATATATTTATGCTAGTTGTTTTTTTGGGTTCAAATCCACTGAATTGTAATTTTGTGGGAAACTACTCGTTGTAGACATCTTATCAACACATATTAGAGTGTTCCTGTATGCAAGAATCATTCACAAGAATAAACTCCTTAAAATCTGAGCTAAATGAGAGAGACAGGTAGACAAAGGACATTAATTTTCACACCCTAACAATTAAAATATTGGACCTAAGCAGAAGTGTCTCAAATCCTCCCTCACATTAGACAAGGACCCCAGGTTGATAAGTCTCTGTTCATTCAGCTGTATGATTTGGATGAGGAGTGGTGCATTCTTGAGACTCTTTAGCAAAAGTAAGCTTTGGAAGTCAGGTGAAATACTACCCTTAATTTTGGGCATGAGAGCAAGTTCTGCTTGTTTTTTGCTTTTTTCACTTAGCAGACTGACTCATCTCACAAGGAAGACAGGATCTGCAGTGCAATGTGCTGCATTCCTACAGTATTTGCCAGGATGTAGTGGTCATGACATTTAAGACTAAGATGATATCAGGGAGGAACAGGTCACTCTAGCATGAAATGAAGAAACAGAAGTTGAATCAAAAAAAAAAGGAAAAAAGAGAGACTATAAGTTCATATGAAAAAAGAGAGACTATAAGTTCATATGAAAAATAATGAGGATTAGAGGCAGCCTCCAGCTAGTGGGAAACGGTTCAGGCACCACAGAATAAATTCTATAGCCCTATGGGCCTCTCTGAAGATTTGCACACTTCTCCATGATGAGAACTATTATTCCAAGAAATACTGCTTGTAGAACTTGATTTCTAAGCTAATATTGTGTTACAGGCTAACTGTGATTAGACAACCTATGATGCAGAACTTTGGAAAAAAAGCTATATTCTTCAACAGGAAAAGAAAAATATGGCAAGTTCTGGGAGAACACTAGTGGACCTGTTTTTTTGAATGTACAGCTTTATGCAATTAGAATTAGTCACAGATTTCCAAGAAAGGTTTCTGTGTCTCACTCCTCGTCCTGGCTGGTTACAATCAGAAAATTTGCTCACTGTAGAGATGATCCTTTCCTTTCAGTATCTTCCCTCACACAGCAGCTGGCTTACTTGGTTGAGTAATTATTCTTCCTGCTCTGTGGTACAGGTAGCAGACAGATAAAGCCAACAGTGCAGAAGACATAATAATCAGATCATCAGACCTGACACTTACTTCATACTCCTCTTTGAATCCATAGCCTTCTGCACACTTCATTTGGGTGATGTGCTGTAGCAAGTCAGCTACACGGATGGCTGGATGAAGCTGTCCGGTCTGGTAGGGCACATCCACTGGATCTCGCTTCTTGTAGGTATGGGATTGGACCAGGCTGCTTGTGTCACTGACCATCGTATGGGTTTCATCTAGAAAAAGAGTATCTCATAATGTACCGGCTCATTTTCACCTATTAATAGAAATATAAATTACACAGACTTCTAGAGGAATGGCAGAAATCTGACACCATCAGTATTGCTTCTGTCTGTGAAGGCTACACCAGAAGAACAGTAAATCCATGGAGCAGTTTACACAGGGAAATTGCAAGACTGATTGGAATGAGGCAAAGTCCATGGTTCTACAATGGAAGCATTGCAGAGCAGTCCGAACTCTAATATTGTTTTAAATATCACTAGCTGATTACAGACAAGTTTTAAATGAGGCATTTGGTTCTAAACTGCATAGAAGTTTCATTCTGAAACTTCAACAAGTCCCATGGAATGAAACTGGACTTGTATTCTTCTTAGGTTACTGAAGTGCTGTATTTTACACTGCAAATTTAGAGCAAATGTTTGGAGTGAGCAAAATAAAAAGATGCACAAAATGGCTTATGGTTTCATCAAGCTAGGACTGCAATGGAAATGTAGATCTGATACAACATTTGGAGACAAACTACGAGAGGACAAATGCAAAGGATCATCTGATCAGGAAAAATGTCTTGACTGGCTGCTGAACATGCTTTAGGACCACGGTATATCATGAGCCATCACGTTAGGCATGGAATGTTATATGTCAACTGACATGCAAGCCAACAAACAGGAGAACCCAGTGGGCTGGTTAAAATTTTTATGAGACATACTCTCCCAACCCTCCACATCTCTTCCATGGGGCAAATGGGCAACTTACCATTGATTGGCACTTAAGAAGATACATATCAGGAGAAAAAAAGAGGAGGAGAAAAAGGAAACAGGGCATAAGCAACAGTACTACATTAATAATTACAGGTAATTTTATGTTTGTAATTTAGTCTTTACAGAGTGATTTCCTAAATGAGTCAGATTCTGATCTCAGTTTCACAGTATAAATTAAATGTACTGAAACCAAGGTATCTTACTGTGAGCCAATTCACACGGATGCAACTGAGATCAAATCTTTTACTTAGCAGTAAGCAGACAGATGTGAAAGTGCACTCTACCTAAGGAAGCAATATGACTTCCTGTTTAGATGGAATTTTAAAAATTTGTTCAAAGTTCACAAGAGAAAAAAAACAACCCAAAATCTAAGGTCCAAGTATCATCATAAATATTTTTTCTGTTTACCCAAATAATAATTTTACATATCTCAAAGAGTTTTTTATTTTTAACTGAAATTGTAAATGTGGTGCTTTGACTTATTCAAACTACTCCTCACTGGCTGCGCACTAAACATAGCAAGGGGTTTATGAAAATATTATATTTATGAAAAAAATTTTTACTTTGTAAAATACATTGTATGAAAGGGAAGCATTAAAATACTATTTCCACATTCATAAATTAGATATATTGTAGTAGAAAGTTCCACAAATACTCTGGATGAAAAGGTCCCAGATTCTCATGTACACACCAAAAATACTACTACACCTCATAAAAGGTGAGATTCTGGTCTTAGCACTGAAAATTGATGTTAAAGCCACAAAGCTCAACGAATCATTATTTCGAGGATGATTTTAGGTTCTGTCAATTCATACTGATACTAAGACACATGAAATCTGGTCCTCAGTAAGCATACAGTCAATGTGAACTGTGCATTGAAACCTAAACCAAAAATAACAGAGAAAAATTTACGGGTATAAGTATGGGCATTTTGCTACTCTTCCTGTCAGTTTGCTAACCTGATCTAATGCAGAAGAAAGGGATTCATGTTTTAGTCATAAATTTGACAACTTTTGTCTAATGTGTGATAAAATCGTACTGCAAAGCACCTTGGGATGCATGGCATGAAGCGTGGTATACAAGTGTAAGTACAGTATGTTGCTGTTGAAATGGCACCTGAAAACTACGAGGTGGCTAAGACACAAAAGACGAAAAAAGTGTAGGAAGTTGATCATGATTTTTTGGGTGGCTTACTTCAATTTTAGAAACAGGTTAGAAAACTTGGGTTTTTTTTTTTGCAAACTACAGAATTCCTTGTAACACGGACTGTTAGTAACTAAGATAAAGGCAAAGTTACCAGATAGCAGGGTCTTGTGCTATGAAAGCAGCAGTTTAATCCTTATGAATCTCTTTCCTGTGAGCTCCTTTGTTTTAGACTAATTTTCCTCCCTCCATTTCTTTATCTCTTATAGCTGCATTAATACTATTTTTCTCTCTTTGGGAGTGATCTTTTAAGTTGTTTTAAATAAAGTGCTTTCAATCCTTGGTTTATATGATACCTTAGGAGCCGTGCGTATTATAGTTTTTTGCTTTGCCTTTGAGCACTGTAGCATGAGCTTTTCAGGCATAACAGTCCACTGTTTTTCAACGCTCCACTGTTTTTGAACACTCCAGATGCAGTGTTCATATGCAATGGGAAGTCTGTCCATCTTAAATACTCATATAGCTGCAGTTGTTCTACTCTCCACTTACTCATTTCCACAGAGCTGTACAACACATTAAATAACATATTTACTAGTTACATGAACTCACGGCATCGAAGGTATCTGGAAACCCAGCCCAATATCTTTTCTG
This sequence comes from Scopus umbretta, assembly GCA_013400535.1. Lineage (NCBI taxonomy): Eukaryota > Metazoa > Chordata > Aves > Pelecaniformes > Scopidae > Scopus > Scopus umbretta. The sequence goes on along the minus strand of VZTL01006540.1, from coordinate 19,117 downwards.
GGATAAGACTCTTCTATACCTCCAATTTCAGAAATATGCACATCGCTGGTACTAGATAAACATGACCTACACTCATGCTCACCAACTATACATTTAGCCACTATTATATAAAGTGGGGTTTTTTTATCTCAGGCTTTCACTTAGGTTATTAGACTAAGCACGAAAGTTTTCCCTTAAATGTAAGAAAATTTCCACATATTTGAAACTGAGAAGTCAGACTGTTGCCTTTTGCATCATTTAAAGAGTTCATCCCTAATTATCAGTCTTTTTTTTTTTT
>VZTL01006540.1:0-18814 GCA_013400535.1 Scopus umbretta | reverse complement strand
TTTTTTTTTTTTTTCCCCAATTGGCTAAGAAGTTCCTAATTTGCATGAATAGTCCAAAGATCTTGCTATACATAAATTTGGAAATGGTAAGGGTGTCGTGGCCTTTCTAGCAGATTTTGAAAACTCAACTCAACCATTCACCAGATCTGCACCCTCCCCAGGAGGTCACACTGAAAAGTTCATTTAGTTCTAACTACAGGCTTGACCCTGCAGTCTAACACAACTTCTTTGGACATTGGAAGACAGGAAGAGCAGATGTTAATTGCAATTAAAACCTGGCATTTTTTGCTAATACCTATATTCCTCTACTGACTCAAGCATAGCTAATTTGATTTACCTCAGATAAAACACTACTCCTATACAGTCGTAAACACATTTTGGGAGAGAGATCTGGTCTGAATAGAACACCACTCATAAAAGGGTACTACATTTTTAACATGTAAGGTTACAAAAATATTCTTTTTCTACAGTGAAATAATTGGAAGATTTTCTGAGATGAGGAAGCACAGGTTGCTGTAGTAGACCATAAAATACACATCTAACTAATTCAAGATTTTACAGACTTAGTAAAAGCAAAGACATTTTTTTTTCCCAGTGTGTGTTTGTCTGATACCTGAATTACTTGCTTTGAGATTATTTCTTGGGGGAAAAAAAAAGCTAGCGAATAATTTTACCACCATCACTATATAGCAAAGGACCACAAAAAATACCAGAGAAATGATTAACTAAAACTTAATAATCCAGATAGGAAATCTCGAACTTTTTCTCCTGATAATAGTACTTTTCTCCTTTCCCACCCACAAGGTCAGAAAGAACATCTACTGGATGAAGCGCTGAATGAATGCTAAAGCACACAAAAAAATCTAACATCTCAGGCGGTTAAAAGGCACTGCAAATTTCATTTGCATGCAGATTATTACATTGTTACAGTCCTACCATTACCTTCTTCCAGATTTACATAATGTATAAAAACGCACAAGTTTCTCCTCCAAGTTATCACACTGAAATTCACTGCACTAAATATTCTTCCACAATAACAAATTTTCAAGATCACCTTCCTAAACTTCTACTACATGCTTCACTCTACTTTTGCTTAAGGCCATTTAACTTAACAGTTTAAAGGCAGGAATGAGTTAAGGGGGTCTTATATTTTTTTACAGTGATTTGAAGAAAAAGGAGGAGAAAGAAAAGCATTTGTTGTAAAAATATCAATCACTGTAAAAGGAGTAAAGAGATAGGCTTAACATTGGAGTTTGAATTCTTGCTACAGTGCACTGTTGTATTTTGACTTACTATTTAAAAAAAAAACAAACCCTCCCTGTTTAGTTTAAAGTTAGTACGGGAAGGAGGTATAAATGAATCCAAGCCACAAAGTGGTTATAGTTAATTAAGCAGTGGAAATGCAATAGCACCTCATCCTTATTGTTTTATCGCTGGGCAGAAATCTTTCTCTCTTTGACATTGGACAATAGCAAGTTTTTCTAAATTCCCAGTGGAAATGTTTTACACTTTAACTGTATATTTTAACCTAGAGTTCTACTTATTTCGTTCCTGTGACACCTGATGCATAATAAACTATCTACTCTATGTGTCATGTTATCATTTTGCTGTTCAAAATACCATCTCTCCTCTGAAACTTCACTTTGACAAGCATGTCAGAAACTGTGCAGTATTGTGAGAAGAAATGATAGCTGGTGGATGGCCCAAACTGTATTTTGTCTGATTTTCTCTATCATGAATAGTCTAATTAGGAAAAAATGTTATTGTTAAGAAGTGACATCTTCAGTTCTGAGATAAAACGGAAAAAAATGAGGGAAACTATTTCAATTGCTGCGATAATCAAATTCTTTTGTGTCACTCCAAATACATGCATAAACATTTCCTCGCAAATCCACTTGTTAAAATTATTTCTCTCCTTTCTCCCTTGACTTGCACTATGACAGTAGTAATCAAGCCTGATAACTGTCCTTAGCATTCTCAGTGTAGCCAAGACTACCACCCCTCCCTTTAGCATAAAACTCCAGCTTTTTGCATACTATTGTCTGTACCCCGAGAACTGTGACTTTCTAAATTACTTCAGCAATAAACTGATAAAGGGAAATGTTCTCACCTAAAATTGCAGTTGGCACAAATGGATCTGTCATACATCATAAGCAGGTCAATGCAGAAAAGGTAAAAAGAGAGAGAACAGTAAATGATTGATAAATGCTCCTGAGTTTTCTTTCAGAAAGCTACTGTAAGCAACCAGTATGTTGCTTATATATGTATTAAATTTCTATGGCAAGGAGTATAATAATATAATTATATGCTCTTATTATGAAAAGGTCTATATAGGGTGGAAACCAAGAAAAAAATTGGTTACCTGGGTAATAAGAATTAGGCACTGTTGTGCTCAATGTGTTAGTTTTCATTGTGAATGAAGATGGTGAAGATACAGCTGCAAAGAGAAACAAAGCTGGTTAGAGACAGCGAAGTGATATGTGGCTATTTAAGCTGAGGGATACAGCGTGTGTGATTGGCTTGGTTTAGAGTCCATCCTGTTGTGTTTGCTGCATTGGAATCAGGACTTAGGGAAAACCAGGTGTGTCTAGTGAATAAAATAGCTCATTGAATTTGATCAATTCTCTAAAAAGAAATGCCATTAGAGAAAGCATTTTGATCAGTGATGACAAATAGACTTCTTAAATCACAAGATTAGACTGAATACTGATGCTTGAATAAAGACATCACAACAACAGGTGTTTTTGACAGAAGCTTTGATCATTAGTAAGTTTACTTAATAATACTGTAAATACTGTATGCAAATATTCTACTATAGTTCATTTTTTCCTTTCCTCTTTTTTGATTTGTTCAGACAGGTGGATAATGTGTACACAGATACTATTAAGCCCTGAATATTACTCTCTGTCTAAAAATGATTTGCAGGGAGTGATAGGTAGACCAATGCTCACATTGGTATTCAATCATTTAACCATTTGTAAAACCTATGGGAAAGCCCAATGCAACAAATTAAGTTCAGTTAGTTCCCTGGTATACAAAGATCATGTGAATTACCATTGTACGCACAGATGCATTCAACTGGTGGGAGTTAATCACAACATTTTACATGATGTTCAGCCAAAGAGTCATTAAAGGCTTTTAAGCAAAGCTCACTGCAAATTCAGCCTTAGTCGCCTGTCTACACAGCTCAAATTCAGGTGGATCAGTGAATGTAAGCACATTCTGGATAAACAGACACATTCTGTAAACAGACTAACAGGAATCTGTGAAACAAAAGTAGAATTGAGGAAGACAGAATATGCTGGATGAGAAAGAGTGAGATTACTCCTGCTGGCCTTCATCCATCATTTTTTCGGTTGGTCTTCTAGGGCATACCATTGCCAGCCCTTGTTAAGACAGAGCTATCTGAAAACTGGCTTAAATAATGCTGGAAGTTATCACTCATCCTATAAATAAATGTATTTGAGACTACTTTCCTTTGATTATGTCTCCTGAATCACCGGATGAAAAGAACAGTCGCATTCTTTTTGGGTATAGATGCAGAGATTAGTTGGTCAGGGCTGCTGCAGCTAATAAAACTGTCTACATACAGAATGCAGCCAGGAAAATAAACATTCATGGGAAGTAGGAATGTTCTAAATCTCTCGAGTACAAGGTCTTACACAAAGGTTATTCCTAAAGACTCTCAGACCGCTGCCTCTGGTGACCACATTTCTTATGGAAAGTCTAATTACAGGTTCTAGCCCCCAAGTGGTATAACATACTTGCTATGCCAATAATTTTAAATTGGTTTAAGGTGGTTTACATAAAGAGGATTCAGTCCCAGGAACTCATTGCAGCTTCTTTGGTTGTTGTGACCATTCAGTAACACCACTGGAAAACTACATCATGATGATGGCAGATGAAGTCAAACCTCTTGATCTCTTCACAGAAGCAAGCAATCTCATTAACTGCAATGGTATACTCTCAATAGAAAGACAAGTCGGATTTTGAAAGATCTATTTCAAAGCAATTTCAAAAGTAACCCAAATGCAAATTAACATTGCAAATTCTGAGCCTAATACTGCTGAGAGAAGCCTCTCTGTATAAACCTCACAGAGTGTTTGTACAATTGAGCTCATCAAAGATAAATTCTTGGGCATATTATTAAGGAGTGAGAGTTGGGCCTCACATACAGTTAGTACTTGAAACAAAATTCAATCTTTGACAAATTCTGAAGATGTTCAAAATCACTGGTATATACGAAAAAATGAGGTTCCTTAAGAACTACAAAAAACAAAGAAGTTTTTTGAACATAATAATTCTTTTTTCATTCTTTTTAGCAATTATAAAAACCCTACTGTTTTTCCTGGTCTTTGCTTAGTTCTAACCTGCAGACAGGAGTGAGTCTTTGACTAGAATTCTAATACAGGAAATTTTATATCCCAAATTTTTTTTATTTTCAGGGTAGATGCAAGAAGACCCAGGATATTAGAGAATCTCTTATAAAATTGCAGAACAGATAATTCCACTGGGTTCTTCCTTTGCACAAGCAACAGAAAGAGCATCATCTAGAATTGGAAATAATAAGACAATCAGATCACCATTATTAAGTTATGACATTCAAAAAAAAATTTTGCCTACAAAAAAAGAAGCGAGCAGGGGAAGCATCTGAAGGACTTGGGACAGCATGAGGGATATAAAATTTTTAACATAATAGAGATTGGAGAAAGGTAAAACTACAGCTGTTTCAGTAATGTCTTTGCTCTTCTGCAGAAGAAAAAGATGGACAGAAAAAAAGCTCAATTATCCTTATCATTTTTAAAGAAGTCTATTCTTGATGTCTGTCTTGCTCATTCAAATACACACCATAATGTGCTGCACAGTGGGAAACTCTGGGTCCCATGGATTTTCCATGACTGAGTAATAAGGAATATTTTAAAAACCATTTGCACCTTTCTTACCACCACCAAAAAAAAAAAAAAAAAAAAGAAAATAAAAGAAAAAACTTACATCTCCCATTTAGATTGTGTGTGTCCATGAAAGAGAAAGCTTCATCACAGTTGGTGCCTTGCTCAGTGTAGCTTTTATCCATTGAATTCACCATCACTGTCATTTCCTGCCGTGTACTACTCAATGTCTCTTTCCGCTTTTTAGCCAATTTTCTTAAGAAATGAATGTTGAGGAAAAAAAAGAAAAAAAAAACAACACTCAGTGAGCAGACACAGTCTTCATGTTGTTTAGATCAGTAATGTAGTTTGCATGCCACATTATTAAGCAACATATTTACGCTTATTCCTGCATTTCTGGAAAATTAAATTGATTTCACACTCATGTCTTTCAACAGCATCTGATAATCAAGGGACAGTTGCCAATGCCCTGACTTATGGTGAACGGCACCTTAATCCTTGGGAACCACCACTGAATTAAAGGGTTTGGTATTCAAGGTATCCAAGTAAAGTATGTACTTGGATACAAAGGTGGTGTGAGCTACTATATCAGAGGCTACATCTGTTTAAATACATAAATAACAATGATACAAGATTTCATCGGAACTGACAAATCAGTAACAATTTTCACTACACATGCGTAAAAGGTCTGGAGCGCTTTCACTGAGACACCATGTAATACAGCTAACTGGTTTACATCATACTGTGTAGTATACGTTTGATCTCTTAACACACTTTGCACAAGCAAGTGACATTTTAAATTGACTTGCATTTCTAAAGACTATTTTCTGTCACTCGATTTCAGGAGAATTAGTCACAAGAGTTAGTTGCTTCTCAGCAGGAGTGGTCTGTCAGAGACAAGATCTTTATTACTTCACAGTGGATAAATGCAGAAGGGACCATTAGAGTATCTAGTCTGAACTCTTTTATATCAGAGACAGTAAGATTTCTCTGCTGTACCGTAAGTAAACTAAAACTCTTACCTCCTCTCATCCTTCAATCTCCCCCCTCCTTCATATCTAATTGTAATGAGTAATATAATATTTAAAGTAGAATCTAGGCTGTATATGCTAATGCATGAACAACTTAATGGAAGCCCTTTATAAGGACAGGCTTATCAAAGTGATAACACGAAATGGATGTATTTTTGCCTGCTTCCACCCTTAGCTCAGATGGCAACACACTAGGGCATGCACGGCTCCTCTTCTGATCCTCTTTAGCCTTAGGCTGGAAGTACATACAGTTCCTCCCACCACCTGCCAACCACTGGGCAACTTCCAGCCTAGCTGGGTTGTGAAACCAGACCCTCAACAGTGACAACAACAGCATCCACAGTGTGGTCAGTAAAATGTCATCTGTAAGGCACATATCGTACTTATTTTACTTCACGGCTGTGCAGACCATACGAAAGTACTTCAGGACAATTTGGCACTGGAGCAATGCTTCAGGACAGCATGAAGCAGAAGCTTTTCTTCACGAAACTTCCCTCTCTTCCCTTTAACCAGCTGTCAATCCAATTAGCTATCTAACCACTGTATACTCAGTAAAGCCAGGAAACTGCTTGTGTGTCGTGGCCTTCCCTTACCCATCAGTGAACCTGTGAGTACTATCTCTATTCACAAAACCTTTAATTGCTGTTGATGTGGTTTAACCCCAGTTGGCAACTAAGCATCACACAGCCGCTTGCTCACCCTCCCCCAGCCCAGTGGGATGGGGGAGAGAACTGGGGAAAAAAAAAACCAAAAAACCAAACCCGTGGGTTGAGAGAAAGGCAGTTTAATAGGACAGCAGAGAAAGAGAAAATAATAACAATAATAATAATGATAAAAGAATATACAAAAGAAGTGATGCACAATGCAACTGCTCACCACCCGCTGACCGATGCCCAGCCAGGCCCTGAGCAGCGATCGCTGCCCCCTGGCCAACTCCCCCCAGTTTCTATACTGAGCGTGACGCCATATGGCATGGAATAGCCCTGTGGCCAGTTTGGGTCAGCTGTCCTGGCTGTGCCCCCTCCCAGCTTCTTGTGCCCCTGGCAGAGCATGGGAAGCTGAAAACATCCTCGACTAGTGTATGCATTACTGAGCAACAACTAAACCATCAGCGTGTTATCAACATTGTTCTCATACTAAGTCCAAAACACAGCACTGTGCCAGCTACTAGGAAGAAAATGAACTCCGAATTAAGATGAAACCAGGACAGCTGTCAACCTCACAAGCTCTGCACTTTCTCCAAGAACTCTTGCATGTGAACGATGTACTGGTGAACAGGTAACAACTCTTCCTTAGCTGATTTTAAAGAAAAGTTCCCAGGAGAATTGCACTGGGCAACATTATAGTGATACTGATCCGTATCTGAAAATCCACAGTATGGTAAAATATATGATACCAGTCACTCAGTGGGATTACAAAAAAAACCCCCATGCTCCGTAGAGTGCACATCTCAAGCATCCGCTGTTAGAGGGAATGTCCTTTAATTTACAGTAAAAACTGTATCCTGTCTGAGGAACGCCAAAGTCCTTGCTTATAACACCAACAACATGAAGCTCAAATTTTATAAAAAGTCAGCTAATTTTCTTAAAGAAATTACACTAACATTTTCTCATTTCCTTAATTTTTGGTTTTGGTCCCCTAATCAAGCTATAGCAGATTGTTTTTATGACAGTAACAACTGTACAGTACTTCTCAATCTGAATCTAATTCTGGAAATAGGTCTTGTGGGAAAAAGTTTAAATCTGAAACAACTGTTACAGGAAGAGAGCGATACCAGCCAGACTTTTGTACTGTGAATAAAAACACCCACTGGACTGAGTCAAGTAAACTTTAGCTGAATATAACATTTTTTACATCTGCAGTTTCCAGATATTGCTGAAAGTGTTGCAGCGCTGCAGACTCTGCAACTCACCCATTCCTTGAATCTCTTGATCCCTGGGAGGCTCTAGCTATACAAGATTTAAGAAACTCATAAAACCATGGTACTCCACATCACCATCACCACTCATGCTCCTAGATTTGAAGTAAATCTGGGAGGAAAAAAAGACTTAAATATTTGATCATCTTCACTCATGGAAAAGACACTTCATAGCTACTCACTGATGTTTCCTCCTTCTTAAAGGAAACAAGATATACAACCAAAGGAAAAAATAAAACAGATAGAAGCTCCCATGACGATTACCTAGAATGAAATTCTTTATGTAGGGAAAACAAAAATGACCAGCTTATCACATAAATAGTGTTACTGTCACTATATAAGGAAAGAGAATATACTATACCAGTCTTAGAAAAGAGGACCCTGATATTCAGAACAATCTCAAGACTTGCTAAGAACTGTTGGCATTTTAAGGCACAAGAAACTGTGAGAAGTGAGCCGGTGTAATGGTAAAAACATGGTAAAATGCAGAACAGACAAACATACAGATGCCCCTCCCCCAAGTTGTGTGGGATTTTGGGTATTGTTTACTCTGTTCTCTGACAAATATTAATGAAATAAGCCTAGGAAAATAATAAGCTAAAGGTTTCATCACAATCTGTCCCCATTTTATCTGCCACCACGAAACTCAAATGCTGCATCTTCTCCTGTATAGTCCCTTCTAGTTGAAAGGATCACCTTGTAAAACTTCTGCAAGCTTGACTCAACACCTTTCTCAAAATCCTCCTTCTCTGTGATTTCTCCCTCAAACCCTCCAACAAACCAACACCAATAACTGCTAAATTGCTGCTACATTATCAGCCTCTGTTTGGTTCATTTTCCATCTACTTAGCTGTACCTATTTTCTCTGTCCTGTCTTGACTTAAACAACAAGCTCTTTGGGACCTAGCTTGCCTTTTCCCTTCATGTTTATAAAGCACTAGGCACAAAGCACGAGGCACAATGGGACACCACCATAGTTAGAAGAATGTGACAACAGTAAAAATAAATAAATAAAAAAAGGTGGCAGGGCCTGATAACTGGAATCAACTCAGGCTCTGACAGAAATGTGCCTTCCATTTCAATTTTGGAACAGTGAGAAAAGCATATTTAAATCAAGCAGAAGCACTCACTCTCTTCTTTCCAATTCCAAACTGAGTGGTATTTCCCTTTTTCTATCGGTATGCCTCTTTTCTTCCAAGCAAAGAAAGGAGAAACAAGATGCTGCTACTTTCCACAGCTCTAGCAACACAATACCAAGACATTAATAAACACAGCGAGATGAAATTTATAACAGCATTGCTAAAGGAATTGGGCTGGATTTTTTCCTTTAATTAATTCAATAAACTACTGCACTTATTGTAACTTAAGATAAAATAGCTTCTTATACACATATCGTTTCAAATTTTACTTTTCTGTTTGTGGACAAGTCACATAAAGGGTTCTGGTAAAGAAAGGATTGGGGGCTTTAATGCAACCCACTGCTGTGGTGCACTTGTAGTTATAAAAGCTTTTAACAGTTTGCTCACCAAAACCCTGAAAGAATCTAAACTATAATCAGAAAGATTCTTTAGTAAAATAATAGCTTGTTAAGAAGATACAATACAAAGGGTAGGACTAAATGGTTATTTTTCACAACAGAGATACATTACTAGCAGGTATCCTACAAAAATGCATGCTGGGATTTGTACTATTCACCATATACACATTGATCTAGCAAAGGGGTGAACAACATTGTTGTCCACAATGGTTTTGGACAACACACAATTTTTAATTGGTAGTAAAAACTAGAAATAGGGTTACAAAGTTACAAATTTATCTCACAAGTGGATATTCACTTAAGATAAAATTCAGTGTTGACAGATAGAAAGTCATGCATACAGGAAAAAATAATCCTAACTGTGCACACAATATTGGGTCTAAATGACTTCAACAACAGAAGAAAGAAATCTGGTAGTCACTGATTCTCTGAAGAGAAAAGATCAGTGCTATGTATAGTCAAAAAGGCAAAAAGAACTCAGAAATGATTAGGTAAGGAATAGAGAACAAAATAGAAAATGTCATTAAGCAACTGTACATATCCATGGAGCTCCCACATTTTGAACACCGCATGCAGTTTTGCCATGTGCCTATCCAAAAAAGATTTTCTCAAACTAGAGAACATATACAGAGAGGTGATGGGACGATCAAATCAACAGATCTACCAGGACAGCAGTAGTCCTTATATAGATAAGAAGTCCCCAGTTTAAAAAAGAAGCAGTTGAACTGGGAGTCCGATAAAAGTATATTAAAAAGAAAAGCATGGAGAAAGTAAGAAATTAAGAAAGAAGTAGTTTCTCAACAATGTAAGAACCAGAACCAGAGGGTATACAGAACATTTTAAAAAAATAAAAGTAAATACTTTCATACAAACCAGATAATTATGGAACACAGGGCCACAGGACTCCAGAGGTACCAAAAGTAAATATCAGTAAAAGAAAAATGGATTAAGGATTGAGCGGATGCATTATCTTCGCTCTGTTCCTGCATTCATCTAAAGGTTTGTCACCGGCCACTGTCACAGACATGATGTTAAGCCTGGTGGACTTCTAATCCAAAAGTTGATGCAATTTTTTTACTATATTAACAATTCCTGCACAGATTATGCAAGAAACAGGATGTAAATACCTCATTTGCTTTTCTAGCACTTAGAACTACTCACCTTTTTGCATTGTTTAGGCTACTTATGATATACCAGGCAGGATTAATTAACTCAGAAATTAATTACTTTGCCCATCTATTTTGGCTGTCTATGACATGCTAAAAGAAGACTCATGATTATTTTGGGGAAAATGCTTTAATCTGAAATCATTTAATGAGTGTCACTGATCCAGTGACACTCAGTCTGAAGATGTAATTTAATAAAAGCTCTCCACAAGAAGCGTATAAGAAAGTCTGCAAATGTAACTGACTTAATCCCTTTCATTGTGTTTTTATACATTCTTCATACTTATGTAGTAATTATTTTTTCTTTAACAACAAAACAGTCCTTGTCAATAACTGTGATTATTTTCCTGTCTTCAGCAACAGGTCCTCTAAGGCAGACACAAAACCACACATCATACATCACTGTGAGAATTACATGTTGGAGTAACGATGGGAGTTCAGGTTTAGACTACCACCTCTAGTTTGCAATAGTACACATTTGGTACCATTGAGTATTATTCTAATTTGCATGAGAAAATTCAAAATACTACTTACTGTTTTTTAGGACATCCCTTTAGGGCATACCTGGATTCTCCAATGCCTCATCTGTATTCTTTATGTTACTTTTCATTGTTAAAAAGTCCTTGTAGGAAACAAGTTTTATCTAATCCAATTCAATCAAAATGGTAAATTTCTTCGGGTGTTATTAAATATATATAATTATAAGTAATTAATACTTTTATTCTGCTTTGTATTTCTTATCAAAACAGCAGTGCTCTGCATGGAACCCTTTCTACCTCCCCTGAATGGTCTGAGAGACAAATATGAAGCAACTGAAATCAAGTGAGGAAATGAAAAAGAAATAGTATGGCATTAGTGATAGTGAAGTTCTGCTCATAGCGAACTTCTGTCATTCAATTTCACATTTATAAGCTTTACATTGAAATGTAATATACTCAAGAATGCAATTTCACAGTGACATTAAACTGTGTACTGTCAACACTCTATCAGAGAGGAAATAAAGTTAGGAGAACTATTTTTAAAGGCACTACATTTTGCAGCAAGAACTAGCAAAGACTTAAAAAAATGGTTTACAAATTGTCCTCGCTTCAGGAACTAGCATTTTTAGAGAACAACCACAGGGAAAGTAATTGTCAAGAGAATTAAAAAAGAAAAAGGTAGGCAGGATCCCACTGAATTGCGTTGTTCCCTGCTTAGGATCTCTTAGTACACAAACCTGTACTGGATTATGAATTTATTCTTTGTCCTAAGAAGTCCAACATATATTTTGTACTTACATCACAAGAACGTAAAGCTACAACAGTATGGAAGACTGATATGAATATTTGACTATAGCCAAGGGTGCATAAGCCCTTTTACCTGACTTTACAAAGGGGTGGTTTATTATATTTCTTTAAGGTGCCTTCTCTTTGTTTTAATTATCAACTTCCTGCTTCAGAGCAAGTGCTAACATTATTAATTTCATTTTTATTGTGCTCTTGCATTCTCTGATAATGACAAAAGAATGAACTTTCAAAAAATGCTGTGATGCTGCTCGAATTTTGAAAGCAGTGTTCCTGATACCATAGGGTTTAATTTCCCCCCCTTTCATTCACCATGGCTTTCATTTTTGCCACAGAGACTTTGGAAGCACTTTCAGTAACACCAAAACTAGTACTGGGAGACCAGGAAGGCATCCCATTACTAGCAGGACCAGAAGGGAGAAGGAGAAAGAAATACGAGTAAAAGGGTGTGGGGTGTGTGTGATTCATTTAACTTACAGAGTTACAAGGACTGAGTGCAAAATGAGTACAAACTTTTAAAATGAAGGTGGAGGTTAACAAAAATGGTTTTGATTTATACCAGCATAAACAAAACCAATTTTGATTTTCTGTGTTTTTTACTTGTCTTTTTACTCGTTGCATGTTAGAACTTTAATGGTCTTTTTGCACTTTGTTTTTGCTAGCAGATTGGTGCATTAGCATCACATGAGTTCAAAGCAAAAAGAGAATTTATTTGGCTACATCCCATTTTCAAAATATCAGCAGTATCTCACTGGTAAAGTATCAATGACTTAAGAAACAGTGGATCAGAAAAGAGAGAAAAAATATATAGGGGAGTGGGAAATGAGAACAATGGGAAATTAGAAGACGATGGAAAAGTAAGGTATAGCTGCAGTCACAGACACACAGCTCACCTACTCTTCTTCTAAGTGTTCTTTCCTGAATTCAGGTATTCAGCACAGTCTTTGAGATTGGCTTATCATGACATCCTTAAAAATTCTGCTTACTTATTTCTTAGCTTCTGCTTTGTGTGAACTCCTAGATCAGGCTATTTGAGTTTCTGCAAGTGAGGGTTATAGCATCAAACCCAAGAACACCTCAAGTCAAAGGAGGCATCGCACTGAGAGATTTTCTTTGCTGATGCAGTGGCTGAGGGGGAATGCTGGTGACTGACCAACAGTGCAAAAAAACCGGGAGCTATGTGGTGCATCAGATTAATGTAACAACATTTATTTGAAATGCGCTGCCTCTTGCCTTAACTCATAGAAAAAGTTAATTTTGTGGTTACAGTTTAGTACTTGTTTGTCCACCTAAGAAGACCTTGATGCATTTTAGTATGATTGACAGGCTCTTCAGGGAAGGCTCTGGGCTATGGCAGTAAAAGCAATTTGAGAAGCTTTGACAAAACTGTATGTCTGGCTTCACTATTTCTGGCTCAAGTCAGTCAGTGGTCTTGGTCTTCAGAAAAATGCACCCACACACTTTAAAAAAATAATCCAACACCCCCCTGCCCCCCTAACAGGAGAATAAAACAGTAATGAGATGTGAGTAGCAATATTTTTCAAACTTTACCATTATCTAATTTTGACCATGACCTTGGTTATTATAAGTAATGAATCAGGCAATAAAATGTCCCATTCTACTCAGCTGAACTCAGGAAGGAAAAATGAAAAGCCACAAATTCTCTGAATTTGTTTCAAAATGTAACAATTTTGCAATATGAATTTAAATCTGTGTTTTGATTCTTATGATCCCCAAATTAATCAAGAAAATAGTGAATAAAATGTTTAATTGACCTATAGGTCCTCCTGAGTTGTAAGGGTGTATAGGAAAAATACACAGAATATTAACACCTTGTTTTTTTCCCACAAATGAAGTAAAAGGCAAATGCTTATCAATCTGTTTGGTTCACTAAAGACTTAGCTGACTGATTTATTTTATGTGATTAGAGCGGCCATGTGGACTTATTTGCAGGACGAGGATTGGGGTGTCACTTAGAATATGGGAGAGACCAAAGTATGATAAATCCTTTACAAGCACAGGGAGGAACCCAGTAGCTCCACTGGAACACTTGAAGGCAAAAAATCACAGAGTGACAACAAACTGCTATGTACTTGTCTTCTCTTCCCAGGAAGAAACGAGGACAGCTGGGCAGCTGAGAGGTCTATTATGGTGAGGAATGCAGAGACCTGCATCACCTAGGAGCAGCTAAATCAGGATAGGAAGATGAGGACTGAAATGACTGCATTGTACCAAGAAATATCACTATAGTCTTTGACATTGGAGCAGACCAGCACCCAGGTCTCTTTCAGCTGATGGCCCTGCTTACTAAACCAGTAAGTCATACTCTCCGATGCAGTCAAGCTTGAATTACACGAAGCGGTGTATTTTTGAAGGTTTTGGAGAGTTCTTCCTATGCATGGATAACCAACCAGGAGATTAGGACCCTCTCATAGGAAAGGAAATGGGACTTTCAAATATTACCTGTCTGAGTAGGGAATTAAACCAGATCTCTCTTGATAGACAAATCCTGACTGAGGAGAGACTGAGAGAGCTGTGCTTGTTCAGCCTGGAGAAGAGAAGGCTTACAGGAGATCTTACTGCAGTTTTAAACTACCTAATGGGAGAGTATAGAGGAGACAGAGCTACATGTTGAAAGGACAAGATACACTAGACACAAGTTCCAACTCATGAAATTCCTGTTAGATCTTAGCAAAATTTTATCACCATTGGGGTAGTCAAACAGTGGAGCAGGTGCTCAGGGAAGTGGGATCTCCATCTTTGGGGATACTAAAAGTCCTGCTGGACAATGACCTGAGCAACTCAATTTAGTTTAAATCTGCTTTGAGCAGGAAGTTAGAAAAGATGATCCCTAAAGGTCCCTTCTGATCCAAATTATTCTAGGATTCCCATTAAATGTTCTGGTATTTTATTTTTTTTTTCCTAAAAGGAAGCCATAGGGATTTAAAGGATTACAGATTTGAATACAATCCTCAACTGTGCCCCTTCTTTGGAATAGTCCTACACAGGAGATGCACAATCAGCACCAGTACAGGATAATACTAGTAACATTACATACAGTGAAATAATTAAATATGATGATAGATATAGATTCTTTTTAGTTATTTGTTTAATTTTTTAATCATTTTTTCTTCCACATGTACTAAACCACCTTTCTAACTTAAGAAGAAAAGCTTGTGTAAATATTTTTCTCAAGAATGCTTTTTCATTGGAGACATAGTTATATTCACACTGAACTGCATACTGAGAATTGTGATAATTTTCCATGAAAAAAGGCAAATTATATTTTGATTTTGTAATATGGTATTAATAATAGATTTGTTCTCATTTTAATGAAGATGCAATGTTCCAGTTTCCATTGTGTTTGATTTGTATTAATTTTTGCTACATTAATTGTACATTAATGTAAAATGACATTACACTACTTTACATGCTTTCTATTACGCTCTTTCAACTTTATTGAAATTAAGTATTTGAAGTTTCTGACGAGACCCTTTTCTGAAATGTATGGTCACAGGGAAATTCCACACCTGACCTTTCCTTTTGCCTGAGGATACTTTTTTCCCCACAAAAAGAAATTTGATTTTATTAGCTAACTCTAATAAGAACAGTAAATGAAAATTTACACAGAACCTGGACATTCTCTTTTGTTAGCATGTATGCCATTTTACTTATCTGTAGTTAACAAGAATACCTAGGTTCTTTTGTATGCAAATGAATATATATACCTAATTTCATTTTAGGAGATAAAACTTGAAAGAAACAATTTAGATGAATGACAGGTGTGTATGTCATATCAGGCTCACAGAGAGATATATTTCCTTCATAGTATTGTGTAGATGGGTATTAAAGACTGCCTATGGTATAGGAATACTGTATTTATAACATATTGTTTAAAAGACGTATTTTGCATTTGACATTGCAAGTCTTCCCCTTTGTCTCAACAGCTTTTCTTTTTCTTCTTTCCCCCCATCATATTATCATACGATCTGAATAAAGAACTAAACAGACAACACTGGGGCCTACTCAGGAGGAGGTAGCTGTGTGATGTGTAGTGCCAGACAACATGAACATGAAAGCTTTTCACAGAAATACATTCACGACAGATTTTGAAATTCTCTTCTTGAAACTAATTATCATTTTAGAAAAGGCTGGCTAATGATGAAAGAAAACACCTTCTTATCCCATAGCTGTCAGTTTTAGAGCAGAGCCTCAACCTCCCAGGGGTGGTGTGCACCGTAGGTGCCCAGAATGCCTCTGCTTTCACAAACCGAGACAAGAGGCAGTGTTAAACTGATGCAAATTTGTTCTGGGATGATTTTCCCCACATCAAATTTTCACCACATTTTCAGAGGTGTTCTCAGCGTGAGGAATTACAGAGCTGTAAGGCAGATGTATCTACTAGGTGGTAGTTTCATCGTCCTCTCTGCCCACTAGCCTCTCTCTGAGATTTGTTATGATATGCTAAAGACCTTAAGCATGGCCAGGCAAATGTCCTTCTTTAAAAGTACATCTACCACATAAGCAGTTCCTTCCACAAACAGAAAACCCCTAGCCCCATGGCACATCACCACCCGAGGCTGACCTGGGTACAGGACAGGTATTTCTACATGAAATAACCTGTTACTTTCACTGTGGAGTTAGAAAGTTTGTCTTGCAAGTCCCAGCTGAGGAAGCAATTCCCAGATTTCTATGGAGTCTAACAAGTTACTTCCAGGCTTGCATAG
This sequence comes from Scopus umbretta, assembly GCA_013400535.1. NCBI lineage: Eukaryota > Metazoa > Chordata > Aves > Pelecaniformes > Scopidae > Scopus > Scopus umbretta. Next base: position 2,263 of record VZTL01006540.1, on the reverse strand, counting down.
GCTCAAGTTAATAGAAAGCAATAGTAACTGTGACACTTTTAAACACAGAAAATATTTTTCCCTCAAGGTATTTAGGTCTCTGCACAGATCTCTCTCTCACTAGACAGAAACTAAGGCATTTGGCTTTATCAGTGTAAGGGCATAAAATACAGTCAAAAGAAATTATTTAAAGTTCTCCAAAACATTCCTTAAAGGAATTATCTTTAGCATAATTGCTATTTACATATATGTAAATATATTGTATATGTATTGTATATATTATATACATGCATGTATATATGTAAATATATAACTAAATATATGTAGTGGTGTAGCACGAAACCAAAAGCAAAGGTTTTGATAGACTTAATCTAATACGACTCATTCATTGCCTTGCTGCTCCCCAGTAATAGAACACAAAACAGCCAAAGGCTTTTTGCTGATGCAAAATTCCATTGTATTAGTACAGACGATCTGGTAAACAGATAAGCATCCTGACCTAGCTCCTACACAAGTCCTGCAGCGGGGGTTACTTCTTCAGTTCCTCGGTATATTGCCTTCTATGCAAGACAGCGTTCCTTGCTCACGCTGACTTTCGAACCACAGTCCAATCCTTCCTCACTTGAATAGATAATTTTTGCCTCTTTGTATCCCAACACAGGCAGCAGCCTGCACACCATACTTGCGAGTGCTGGTACTGAGGATTCACAAACTTGCACATGATTTTTTCTGCACTGCCCACACTCCATCTCCATCATGTGCCTTTCACTTTTTCAAGCAATTCCCTCCTTCAAGACTTTTGTAATATTCAATACACCACAAAATATCTAACTGCGTAGGGTTTTAATCAGCCTTTTAGAGGAGTCTATCTTCCTTCTCTTCCACAAGAGGAAATCTGTTTCAACGAAAGTCACTGACTAAAAACTCAGAATAAGCAGTACTCAGTCATGTAAGAAAGAAACTCATTTTTTCCTAAGGGGCTGCTGAAATTGGGCCATCCCCTTAAGGCAGGCAGAATAACTAGTGGGATGCATGAAGATATACCCAGAGCATAGTGTGCTTGGTAGTGCACTAATTTAATAGTGCTCTGTGCTCACTGGGGGAAGGCAGGCACTAAGCAGCAGTTCTTCAGCAGCATGTAGCTCGTAAACCATTCAAGTGCTCTCCCAAGCCATGGGTATATCATCTAATTGGCAGTGGAAGTGCAGTGGCAGATGGACTGCTGGTAATCCAAAGCTGTGACTACAGTCCAACTGAGATCTTGTGAGGCTGATACTATTTGGTCAGCCTAAGATGCAGCTGCACCCTTGATCCAATCTTATCCCACTCAGAGGAATGGGGCTTCTGGGAGAAACTGTCATCTGTCCCCTACATAAACAGCTAATGAAGTTGTCCAGCCCCTACTTCTCTCTTAGCAGGTATGTGTGTCGGGGTCTTGCGTCCTATATTCAATGGCTCATAATGAAGATCTTCATATGAGGCTTCTATGGCAAGGAACTTTGATTAATCCACTTTAGGGGCTTTTTATACCACTGTGGAATGGGCAGATGATACAGCCACATACCATGGTGGCTTTAGGTGAGAACATTTCAAATAGATATATTTAGAACCCTTCATTTCTAATTCTGGCAAACTTGAACTTATTAACACCAAAGGTTTTCTTAATTAAAAGATGTAAGAAAGGTCTCAAGGAAAACTTCTCTAAATCTAATACAGTTTCATCTGAAACAAAACCAGTGTTATAGCCACAATAACTTTAACATTTGAAAAGAATGTTAATTAATGATTGCATATAATACGGGATTTTCCCCCAGAGCTTTGTTGCCCACAAGCAGTATGACAACCAAAAGACTGAGGAATCAAAATTTTTGCACGAAGCCACTCTACCTTTTAAGTCTACACCTCTGTTACAGAAACACAAAGAGAAAATGAATGCTTTGTACTTTTTCTCAAATCTAATTCTAATTTCTGTGAAAATACACCGTTAAAGACAGAAACATTTAAACATTTACACTTTCAAACACAGGAGGACAGAAGACATATTTTATCCTTGGCAAAAGGAAAAATCTGAAACTTCTGAACAGAGCTTGCATGATAAAATTCCTTTTGAGCAAACAGTAAAGCTATAAACAATATCATAGTCCTTCCCCTGATGAAATCATGCATTACAAGAATGCTATATGTATTAACGTGAGTTGCTAGGCACTGTGCTGTTCTTCAGAAGGCAACAACCCCAAACAACTAAAATACTACTACATCATTAAAAGTATCAGTCAGTCGGAAT
>VZTL01006539.1:0-19416 GCA_013400535.1 Scopus umbretta | reverse complement strand
GTGAGAGCAGTAAGAAAGGAAGTTTCCATACGTGCCTAGAATTGCACCTGCTAATCTACACAATGCAAACCCACAGGAAGTGACTCAGTGGTCAGAGCCTGACACACAAAAGGAAGCATCCTATATTCCAGGAAAAGGTATTTGGCTTATGTGTGGACATAATGTTTTTGTTCAGGTCTTGAACCACAACTGCATTTGGTTGTGTTTCTCATATGCAGCAGTTGCCCAGTTCTAACTTACTGTTTTTAACTCAAGCCCATCAAAGTAGGAATAGCAATTTTTGAGGAGGATTGCAGTACCTTATCTGCATTTATATGAAAGAAGGACTGGAGCCATGGTGCTCTGAGCACCTAACCTAGCCCAGTTTCTCTGTGTGTCATCATCCATAATGTGGCAGTACATAAAAATGAAGAAAAACTCACCTATTTGATGTTCCAGGCCAGGCATGAAGTGGGAAGACTACACTGCTCACTCTGAAAGTAGTTTGTGTCATATCTTTTTCTATCTTAATTGATGCAACAACATCACAGTATAGTGCTGTCATACCAGATACCCAAGGACAAAGAAGCAGCCGAGCATCACGTCTACTGAATCCCTCTAACTCACAGAGCAAACCAAAGGGATTTTAGTGCCTACTTCTCTTCAGTTCCTCTATCTACAGTGGCTTTAAAGGAGAAAGACAGAATGAATTAGCTGAAGTACCTCTTGGTTATCAAAGTTACTGCAAAGTTTTACAGACTGCTATCATCATTTGCAGACAGGATATACATAACTGGAATTTCCCTCTAGCTGACTGCTCCGCTGTTACCTTAAAGCCCCTGAATGCACCACCTGGAAGTCGTTGTCCTGGGGTCTGGTTGGACCAATGTCACATGGACCCAAAGCATGGAGGAGCAGCAGTTAGCAGAAGGCCACCTTGATACTACCCTGCAGACTTGCTCACAAATGCCACTTGGCAGAGCCATAGCATGTGACATTCAAGGTTTTGTAGTAAAAGGCAGAAGGTTTCCAGCTCCCTTTTGACTGACATGGCAGAAGCGTAAGGTCAAAACATACCAATAACATCTTATTCAACTGCATTTTCTCTCCGGAAAGAGTAAATACAGCTTCTGTGAAGCCTAGCACACAGTACATAGACAATTAGAGGTTCCTGTAAAGGCTCACTGAACTGTATTTTGAGTTAGTGTTAGCCTTGAGGATGATAACTAGTCACTGTTCTTGTGAGACGTGCAAAATGTCAGGGGAATATAAAGAAGTGTTGTGTTCAGGAAGTGTGTGATGTGACTAATAGAGGATGACAAGGGGTGTGGTTATCATGAGATATTCACCTCCCTTCAGAGCCTTCATGAGACGTGAGAAAATAAGTATCTCCCTCTGCTCCTTGTCTCTCAGGGACACGTTTATCCACTTAGAACTAAGCCTCCAAAAGTTATCATACTGCTCTTATTAAAAGCACTTTTGGGGCAGTTGCTCAGGAAGGAAGTTTATTACAGAGACTCTGAATTGCTGTTCCAGCTGAGTAATGCTAGACACAGAACTCAGGTTGATTTCACAGCAAATGGTATATGAAAAAGCTAAGTTCTTGACCAGAACATTGGATTTCAAGCAAGCCTAAAATTTCTTTGGTGTTTGAATATGAGGTCCACAAGTAGAATGGGCTAATCTAATCACTGATTCTCTCAGGGAACCACCTAGGTCCCTGTCTCTCAGCCTTGGTGTGAAATCTCAAGGCAGGTAGGAAGAAGTGTATAGCCAAGAAGCCAGTTGCCATCTGCAGGTAAAATTTTTTTTTCTGGACGTAAAGGCAAGAGGAAAGGAGCATACTGCTCTGAAGAAAACAAAGATGAAAGAAAGAATGGGGGAAATGGGAAGAATAGCACTGGAGGGATGTTACAGCAAAGGCATGAAAGATAAGTGTTGGCCAGAACAGGAAATTCAATCAAAAGATGGAGCAGTACTAAAGGAGAGATCAAGACAGAGAGAGAAAGTAGAATGAGATGGACTTTGGGGATGGAAGAAAGGGAGCACAGAGCCTGGAAGGGGAAGTTCTACTGTGAGAGAGTTGAGGAGTAACTTCAGTAAGAAAGAGAAAATCAGTGAAAGGAAATGAATAGAAATTAACTAACTGAGTCTGACAAAAAATGAAGGGCAGGGGGAAAGAAACTGAAAAAAGATAATAAACGGTTGGAAGAAAAAAAGGAACAAGAAGTAGGTAAAGCATTTTATCCATTACTTTTTTTTTTCTTTTTTAGTCTTGTGTGTCTCCCAGAACATCTCATGGTGAAATGAATGGAATTTTATTTCCCAAGGAAAACAGCTATTTAAAAAAGAAAAAAATATCATATACAGAATCTAAATGTTACCCTTCACCTCCAGCTCCCATTGCCATGAGTGACCCTTCACTTCCACTAAATATTCACCATGCAGACTCTGGTCTAGACAGATTTACACCTGTAGGCATCTCAAACCACAAAGTACAGCTCAGCTCTTCAGAACAATAAAGCCAGCAAATTCATTTATTCCCAGCATTCCCTGTAGATTTCACATAATGATTCTGCAGAACTGAAAATAAGTTTCTGGATTTTTTTTCTCATTGCAACATCAGGAGACACAATGTGTGACAAAACCAGGAAGCAGTTGGTGGTAATAGGCAATTGCATCTGCAGCTCTCTCCCCCTCACACCCTGTGACAGAATAATTCTCGCTGCTATCATCATCATCACCCACATTTTCATATCCATGTTAAAAAAATTCAGATTCCTTTATATAACATACCCAACTGTTGCTAAAACCTCAGACACAGCAGCCAAGGGGTTGCACTTCAGGGCCTCAGGCTTATGAACGTGAGAACCAGGTACAAGTTTAAAACATATAAATTGTCCTCAGGTGAATAACTGTGACTTCAAAACTCTGACAACAGTCACCTTCTTCAGGTTAGAGACTGCACTTGTGGGGGAGATCATAGGAAGTTCCAGATCGATGGAGGACCCTGGGGGACAGGCAGCCTCACAATTACAAAGACAGAGCTTGTCCCTGCTCTGCTCCTGCTGGGAGCATGGCCAGAAGCAGACCAGGCTTTTGGGACATCTCTGATTAGCTGCAGTAAGAATATCTCATAACAACTAGGTATGCATTTTGAGCAGTGCCCAGGTGATAGCATTAAAGTAAAAGAAGGGCTAATTTCATGTCAGAATATTGTGCTAAAACCTGCACCAGAAAGGCTGCTTACACAGTCAGTAGAATCCCAGGACTTTCTTCCATACATATCAGCAAAGCACTCCAACAAAGCTTAAATAACCACAAACAGAGGCTAACTACTTCCCCCTTGAATAATTTATTGAAATAAAGACTGGTCTGCCTTCACAGGGGCAGAAACCAGATGGGAACAATACTGGAACCATATCCACCACAGGAGATTAACCACTGTTGTGAGGCATGCTGAGATTTCTGAATGTTCCCTGGTCTGAGAACTGACCACAGCTGGGGAAGAGAGTAGAGGCCAATACAAGGAAATCAGATGACCAAGAAGCCATGAACAAACATGTTAAACACTTATGAGACATCCACATGCACACTGAAAGCACAAAGAACTTAACTTCCAATAGCAAAGTAAAGATGCACTTGTTAAAAAAATCAAATGAGAAATCTTCTTTCCCTGTTTTTTTTTTTTTTTAATCAAATACCTACAACAAGCCATTTTTATTAGATGTATTCTTCGGATCTGTATTTAGAGCACTCAGAAATAAATCACAAAAACATTGGTTGTTAAGGAGAATTAACTCAATGCCAGGGGCAGGCCCAAACAGTAATGGTTTAGTGATAGAAACTCTTCTTACAGAACCGCCCTGCACGATACTATTGATCACATATTCAGCTATCTAAATACAATATGACATTATCTTATTATATGGAAACTCTGGCTCAATAGACTCTTTGGACAGGGCCTAGTTACCTGGTTAGATTGTAATCCTTCAATAAAATATGGTAAGGCAGATCTATGCATGTGTGTAAAGCTCCATAGACTTCAGACAGAATCCATACAATGAAATTTTTAATAGGATTTGACCTGAGTCATGATTTAATGATTGTGATGTGTGTTTCAGCCTGAAAGACAGTTTTTTTTAACTCTTCTTTAATCAGGCAGTTGACTCATCAGGAAATGAAATGCTGTGGTAATGAGGGGACATAACACACAGGTCGTACACAAGCTTCCTATTATATTTCTACACGTGTAATGACATGGAGCTCTACAAGCAGCACAACAGGTTGAGTTTGGCTCATCATGGTGCAGATGCTTCTTGCTGGAGTTTCTTGTGTCTAATATTGTTCAGCCTTGGCCTTCAGTTTTTGCCCTCACTGAGTACTTATCAAATCTTCCACATAGATGGATTCTTTAGTGTATAACTGCAATATTTTCTTCTGAAGGGTTATGGATAGATAAACTTGGACTTTAATAATCTTAAAGTTCTGCACTCCTCAATTCAAACCAGCTAGTCAGTTCAAAACCTACTGTGAATACTCTTCTGTTAGAAAACTAGGCTAATTCTATCAAGAAAAAAGTCATACTAAGCTGTTAATTCCTGAATGGATTCCTCTCTCTAGATTCTAAGGCCCTATTGGAGATAGCTATTTTCTTACACATGATATATTGAAGAGTTAGAGCCCTGGTAATCCATATTGCTTATATCCCCATCTAAATAATCCAGTCGTCTTGAGAAATGTTTTGTAAAGAGGACCTACTTTTTGACAGGGTCAGGGTGGCTTCTACTGGCCAGACACAGGGCATCATGTATTTTTCAAAAGCACTGCCAAAACCTGCACTCAGAAACATTAGGCATGGATGGAAATGAAAGTTTTGTGCCTTGTCCACAGCTTAGAGTTGATAGAGAAGTGAAACAGAAGGGGGAGGGGAGAGGGCGTGGGGGGGAGAGAGAGAGCGCAAGCTGTGGTTACAAGTAATAGACACTGAGGGTGGAAACTCTGCTCCACGGAAGCTGACAGGAATTTCTGACCCTATGTATCTCCAGTTCCTGGAAAGTCCCACCAACAAACAGCAAGAACTCATTCCCTCTGATAAGATTCTGTAACGTAGCAAATATTTATCTTTGCAACCAACAGTTTCTGCTGTTTGTTTTATGATGTTATAGAATACTTGGGTCTGCACCTGAATTGGGGTGAGGTGAGCAACCTCACTGCCTGAGCACTAACATGCTCTCATTGCATCACATACCCCCCAGTTCTCCTCCGTTTGAGTTGAGATCCCACTGCAGCTGCTGCAAAGCACATGGAGGGGTTGGCAGCAGTGTTGAGGGTAAAGGTTGAAGATATCTTTCACAATATCACCATCAGTTTGTTCATCAAGAATAATGCAGGAAAAAGGCTGTTCCTTAAGGTACCTTTTGTAACAGCTTCACTTGTTACAGCATTCAGTAGGATGGTAATCTGAACTTCAGTACCATGGTGGTAAGCTCTCAAGGAATCNAGCTTTCCAGCCACTCTTCCCCAAGCCTGTAGCGTCACTGAAAACTGGACTGGTTTTCTTCATCATAAAGAGCTTTTGACTAAATGAATGAACTGGAGATACACATTTTGATGTTAAAATGTCTTGAGAAATGGACTGAGTTTGTAGCAGCTCTTTCCCACATATACTACAGCAAAGTCTGACTGCACACCCAATTGCAAGGCACAGGAGTTGTCTACTATCAGGGTGAGGAGGTATTCACACAATTTGAGACACTGCCATCTCTACAGAGTCAGCAAAATAGTTCAGTAACACACAAAACAAACTACATAACTATTAATTAATTGTTTTTAGAAATGTTCTTCCACACGTGCCTTTTCCTTATGTAGGCAAAGGTGCAAGAAGCAGAAGCATGAGACAATGTCATGTTTTAACAGTCTAAATTCCCACCATGAAGTCACAGCCATGATACTCATTTAAGGTACGGAGTTCCATGCATACCTTAAAGCTTTGGCTTAGTTTGTGTTAAAAGATTACATTACTTCAGGCTGAATTGTGCAGAGAAAAACAGCTTCAATCGATAGTTACATTGCTTTGATTGGGTCAATCAAACAAAGGATTGATTGATTGACCCACCTTCCCTTTATTCATGTAACACTGAATGAAATGAGGAACATCCCTTAAAATAAGTGAGACCTGGTAACTCTATTCCCCTCAGTCTTTGTAATTCTCATTTCTCGGCTAGAAGCAGCAAACGCTTTGGCTTATTTTCTAGTTTAAGCTCTGAAAACTAAAATCTATTCCCTTCACAGTAACTGTATCAGGAATTATGGGAATCTCAAAGACTCAGGCACCTCTGGGTTTCTAGATTTAGCCCCCGTGAAGAAAAAATCATTCCAATCTGGGATGAAGCCAGCTAGAAGGTATTGCCCCATAACCGCATCTCTGCTGCTTCCTCAATGACTCTTCTCTGGGTCATTGTTCAGCCTTTCTGGCTGGGTTTCTTTGACAAAATCTTTGATGTAATAATACACAGTCAAGCAAGAGAACATCATACCATTAACATGAGGAGCTTATAATTTTTACAAAAGAACATGACAAAACTCTCTCCTTTTTCACTTTTCAAAATGATCAGTATTTCACTTTCATCCTAACAATTCTCACCACTTTTCTTAGGTTAGACAAAAGTTACAGTGTAATTCAGACCCTTACAAAATATCAGTGACTGAAAGCGAAGTAGTTCACAGGTCCATTACGCTTTCCTAGTACAGTTATCATTCCAGATTATTTTAAAACTCCTTTTCTGCAACACCTGCAGATAAACATAGGGGAGAAGAATATTTAACATGACATTAAATGATAACAAAAAAATCCCAAATGATGCAAAACTAATCTGACTTTGCTACAAATGTAGGAGTGAAGACGAAAATTGCCTAAAACCTTGAGGTCCAGCTTTCCTTTGAATCCTAAAACTTTTGTATGACTTTGTATTACAGTAGAAGCAATAGAAAGTGAGGGAGGGATAGATGCACACTTTGGACTCAGAAACCACTTAATTGTTCGTGTATTTCTACAATTTTTCCACTTCTTTGCCATCTCCAGTTCCCTCTGGAGAGCATTTGAGGTCAGTCATGTCTCATGGCTGAATAAACACCATTCCTGTCAGCTCTTTTGCCCAGGTTAATATCTGGCATCAGAATGAGTCCCATTCTAAGTTGTTTATCACAATGACTGTGATAACATTACTTTGGCAGTACCTATGGGTTATCATTTGCTTTTCCAATGCACACAACAGTCTGCATATAGTTTGTTGAAAGGGAGGCATGTGAGTTCAGTTTTAAAATTCAACACAGGAGCTTTGTTTTAGCAAAAAGTAATAAGAAGTTCAGTGTGAGTAACGAGCACAAGTAGGTCTGAGTCTATCTGCTTATCTGGTTATGCACAAACAAATTTCTCTTTCAAATACTCTCTTGCAGGCACTGTAATCAAACCATTCCACAAATAAATCAGTGTTGTCCTTGACTGTTTTTGTCATATCTGCTGCCAGATATGTACCTTTCACAGGGACCTGAGAGTGATATGGCCACTGATTTCAGTGGGGCCCAGATTCCAATCTTAATCTTCTCTAGTCCAAAGGAAAGAGCTGAGAGTGTCTTCAGAGACCCAGGTACTCACAGAGAAATTCAAAACACTTAAAGACACTGTGGCAGCACACAGGGTTGTCAAAGTAGCAGAGAGCCTTCCATATTGATTAGTTCCATGTTTAATGTATACGATACTCTTGCAGTGTTTGCAAATAACCTTTTCTGTATGAAAACAGCAATGGCTTAGTCAAAGCCAGATCAAAGAGGCACGCATGATTCACATCCACTAAATAAACACTGATGCCTGATGGCAGTAATACAGCTATTTATATTCATTGCTTGATTTAACCAGTGGCATTCCTTTAATATGATAATAAGCACCGGCTGTTTGCTATGAAAAAAAGAGACCTGAGTGCTAAACTTGCTCTTAACACCAAATGAAAGTAACATTGGTGGGCAAGCTGAGATGTGCTAATTAACTTCCACTACAGAAAAAATCATTAGAAGTTTAATTTTAGATTATGCTTTGGAATTTCATATGAACAAATACACAGGCAACTTGAATGGGAGTTAAGCACTTGAATACATTGCAGGGTCTGGTAGCCCCGTCCCATCAGTGACCTCTGTTTCACTGGAAGAGCAATCCTGCAAATCTATCACTTCATCTCCTTTGTATCACTTCATCTCTCCTGGTGTTGCAAAAATGAGGGCAGAACACTCTTAAATAACATTATCATCAGTGACTACAGCCCTAACACCTCAAAAACCAGCACTAAACTGGTCTGCAACCAGCAAGTAGCTCTTAGGAGCAACAAGTATCAGGAAGGCAGATGACGGGCACCTCCTTCTGCTGAAAGGGAACGAAACCTGAGCTGGCCTTGTGCTACAGACGCTGTTGGATGACCTGCACTTAGAAAAAGGGCCTTCCAGATCCTGCTGTTCCACAGCCACTGCTGGTTACTGTCATTTTGCAGGCAGTCCTCTGCCTGTGCTAGTCATCCATATTACTTGACCAAAAGAAGAAAGAATGTATCAGCATGAAAACACAACACACAAAATAATCTGGAACAACATGCTGAAAACCTGACATTGTATTCTTTCCCTGTTCTTATACTTTCCCCTTGGCATAACTATCAGGTCACTGCTGGGAACAGGATACTTTGTTAGAAGGACCTTTGATGTGGCCCACTGTGGCTTCATGCCACACTTCATCTCTTATGGTATTAATATCATAGAATCATTGAGGTTGGAAAAGACCTCTAAGATCATCTAGCCCAACTGTCAACCCAAGAACACCATGCCACCTAAACCATGTCCTGAAGTGTCACATCTGTACATTTTTTGAACACCTCCAGGGATGGAGACTCCACCACCTCCCTGGGCAGCCTGTTCCAATGCCTCACCACTCTTTCAGTACAGAAATTTTTCCTAATATCCAATCTAAACCTGCCCTGGCGCAACTTGAGGACATTACCTTTCGTCCTATCGCTAGTTACTTGGGCAAAAAGACCAACACCCTCCTTCACTACAACCTCCTTTCAGGAAGTTGTAGAGAGCGATAAGGTCTCCCCTCAGCCTCCTCTTCTCCAGATTAAACAATCCCACTTCCATCAGCTGCTCCCCATAAGACTTGTTCTCCAGGCCCTTCGCCAGCTTCGTTGCCCTTCTCTGGACACATTCCATCACCTCAATGTCCTTCTTGTAGTGAGGGGCCCAAAACTGAACACAGTATTCGAGGTGCGGCCTCACCAGTGCCGAGTACAGGGGCACGATCACTTCCCTACTCCTGCTGGCCACACTATTCCTGATACAAGCCAGGATGCTGTTGGCCTTCTTGGCCACCTGGGCACACTGCTGGCTTATGTTCAGCCAGCCGTCAGCCAGCACCCCGAGGTCCATTTCTGCTGGGCAGCTTTCCAGCCACTTTTCCCCAAGCCTGTAGTGTTGCATGGGGTTGTTGTGACCCAAGTGCAGGACCCGGCTCTGCAGAGCCTTCCTACCCTCAAGCAGATTGACACTCCCACCCAGCTTGGTGTCATTTGCAGACTTACTAAGGGCACACTCAATGCCCTCATCCAGATCATTGATAAAGATATTAAACAAGACTGGCCCCAGAACAGAGTCCTGAGGAACACCGCTTGTGACCAGCTGCTAACTGGATTTAACTCTGTTCACCACAATTCTCTGGGCTCGGCCATCCAGCCAGTTTTTACCCAGCAAAGAGTACACCTGCCTAAGCCATGAGCCACCAGCTTCTCTAGGAGAATGCTGTGGGAGACAGTGTCAAAGGCTTTACTAAAGTCCAGGTAGATAACATCCACTGCCTTTCCCTCATCCACTAGGCAGGTTACCTGGTCATAGAAAGAGATCAGGTTGGTCAAGCAGGACCTGCCTTTCACGAACCCATTCTGGCTGGGCCTGATCCCCTGGTTGACCTGCACATGCCTGTTGAGCACACTCAAGATCAACCACTCCATAATCTTCTCTGTCCCCAAGGTCAGGCTGACAGGTCTGTAGTTCCCCGGATCCTTCTTCTTGCCCTTCTTGTAGATGGATGTCACACTGGCGAGCCTCCAGTTGTCTGGGACCTCCCCTGTTAACCAGGACTGCTGATAAATGATGGAGAATGGCTTGTCAAGCTCCTTTTCCAGCTCTCTCAGTGCTCTTGGGTGGATTCCATCTGGCCCTATAGACTTGTGAGTGTCCAGGTGGCATAGCAGTTTGTTAACTGCTTTCTCCTTGATTATGGGGGGTTTATTCTTCTCTCCGTCCCACACATGGCACAATGGTGCCTACTGTAAAAGCAGTTTCAGTTTTATCCAAAATCATCCATGCTGCAAGAGTATGCATTCTTCACCCTGTTTATAGTAATAACTATCTGATTTGCAGTGGTCAGTTATGTCCTTAGGCAACATGAAAATGGTGGCAAAATCATTAAAACCACATGAACAATGAGACAGTATCAGAGGAATCATGGTATCTTTTGAATTTGACCACAAGACTGATAAATACAGTGGGTTCTAGTAGACAATCAACAATGAAAAAAGTCCCAGAATGCAAAATCTGATGGACATTGCACCCAGGATGGTATGCATTTATTTTGAGAAAGTCCAGAGCTCTATGGATCTCTTTTTACTCATTAGGAGCTAACCGAATGTGAAGAGAGTGGACAGACTCTCTAAATCTACTAGCATGATCACAAAATAAATGGGGTAAAACAAAAGAAGAAATTAACCCCCCACACACACTTCTATGTAGACAAAGCTTCAGACTTTTTTCTTGAAGAGCATCACTTATCCTTGTTTTCTTACATTATTCCACTTTAATAAGAAGAATACTTTCTCTCCTATGAATACCTGAAGATTTGTAAACACTGTTTCCATTTGGGTTGTAGAGAAATGTTGTAGATTTGTTTTCATCAGTACTTTTTGGCAGATTTCTTTTCAAAACTGTGATATGTCACAGCAGAGGCACGTTAGATTTGAAATCTGGGACTTTTTCCTCCACCTTCATGTACATTTACCTTTCTGCATAATTTACAATTAGTTGATCTATTGGTAAAACTTATCTGATTTGGAAAAAGACTGTTCTTTGATGGCCCCATGTGCCATAAAATAGCAGTAGAATTCTATTTCCTGTATTGCAGATAAGGCTGCTTCAGTTTTAGAGTTGTGCTTTGACTTATTTGCTGATTTGCTTGATAAACAGAATGGCTTAAAGCCTTGAAGGAAGATGAATACATGTTGTGTCAGAATAACACAGGAATAACTGGGCTGCTAGTACTTCAAAGACAGCTTGTACTTCCTTATTAAAGAGCTGCAAGAGAAGTGAATTCATTATTTCTCCAATAATAAAGAAAGTAGCTATTACTGTCACCAACAATTTTAAGAGAGATTTCAAACCCTTATGTGTGTCCAACATACTGATAAAAAACAACATTAATTGCAACTTGAAGGAAACACAAACCTCTTAAGAGATTTTTGCTTGGATAATTGAGGGTGCTTGAACTAAGATGCTCCTTATAACTCTTATATCCTCCGCAACATGTCATGACTCAGACCTGCTTCTTCAGAGGTGGATTTGACACTGTCCCACAACCCCAAATATACAGATGTAACAATGCCCTTGCAGACCACAAACTGTTGCCTTGACTCATAACCATATCTCTTGCAAAGATACCTTGAAAATACATTTGCTTCTGTCACCTGGTTGGCACTAGGGAGATCCCCCATTGTCTCAGACAACTGCATTCCTCATTCATTACGAAACCATTACTAGTTTCAGGTAACTACTTTCATTTCCTCCGATCCCTTCTGTGAGGTTTAGGATCAATCACAGATTATTTACAGACCTAATGTTGAGCTGGACTGCAAATTAATTTTAGGGTACTTAACATTTAAAGAGTTTGGAAGGTAGGTAGTCCTATAAATTAATTTTATTTAGTTATTCCCCCAGTCTTGGAAGAGACTGCATACTGGTGTTTCTCTAATAATGCCTGGAGATTGTTCTCATGGCCTTTATGAAGTTGTTCAAATTGAAAAATGTTTGTAGGCAGTAAATGCCCTTCAGTGTAACTTTGACAATACATTATATTCTCCAGGAGTCTGGCTTTTATTTGTCTTCTGTAGTATCTGTGTGCTGTTTTCCAGCTTCTGTCTAGCGCTACTTTAAGATGGATGATTATTTTACTGAAGATAGTTTACCCACCTCTTCCAACAAACCTCTGTAAAAGCGATCCTAATTTTGTTAATGTAAACTTGAGCTGCCCCACTATGTGAGAAGACTCAGGCTGAGCGTCGGCTGAATTGTTTGCCTTGATGGGAATACAGCATTTCTTAGAAGTGTTTGAAAATACAAAGCTCTCCATAAATACGAGGACTGCTTGAGAGTCTGCAGTGGGTTCTCTGCATCTATGAAAAAGCGTTGCATCACAACCGTTGCCAGTGCAGGCTGTTTTCTGTTCTCATGAAAGGAACATTGAGATCAACTGCCTTAAACTGTTGCAACAAAGATAAAAAGTGGAAGCCTGATTTTACTAGCAACACTCAGCCTTACCACCCTCAAGTAAAAGAGGAGACCAAGTAACACCTACAGTGACCAGAACATTTAGAGCTAAGCAAAAGTCAACACTGCAAACCTACTTCTAAAAGAAGAGCTGTAACACTCAGAAATTAACAAAAAAACAATCCATTACAGGCTGCAGCTCTTTGGTATGCTGGGAAAACACTGCCCGCCTACAGGAAGGCAGTCCTAGACTAGACTCTGGATAATAGTCAGTTTCTATTGCTTAACTTCTTGAAAGGACTTTGTAAAGACACAGATGCGATTATGCACAGTTTACAGCTTAGGAAACTTAGGAATAAGGAAAATGAGGCAATTGGCCCAAGGCAAATCAATGACACAGTTGTGAAGAGACCTTCACGACCCCCTTCTTATTCTAACCACTAATCAGCACAGCCTTTCCCTGTTAAGGAAGAGAGTACTTTGGCAGCAACAGCCTAGTACTTCCTCATACAGATGGAGAATACAGAACATGGGTGAGGGTCTCCCTTCTGTTCTGGCACTCTTCCATCTGCTAAAAATGCTCTACAAGCCCTAGTTCTTGCCAGGGCAGGTATCCTTGCTTTGGGCAGCACTGGAGAAAGTCCTAAGGCTCCTTGCTGAGGACTCTCCCTACCTCTCCAATTTTGGTTCCCAACAGAAATACAGTCTTCCCCTCTCCAATAGAACTCTCTGGGGAAAAGTCCAGCTGGAACAACAGAGCCATATCATGGAAATCACCAGGAAAATGCAAGCTACATTTCTGAATGTATTACCTAAGAGTGACCTCCTGTGTCTGTACCAAGTGTTCTCATCTCTTTATGGAGAACAGCTATCAGAGTTTGAAGCTGCAAAAAATATATTTTAAAAAATAAAATAAAAGGCAAATTCTAAGGAAATGAACACTTTTAATGAATTCCTCACACGCACAAGTCTCAGTGCCTTAAAATTTTATCTGTACTGCACAACATATTCAACAGTAAACAGGTAAGTAATAAATTCTAATAATGGCTCCTGCTATAAATTTATCTTCTGCAATTTTGCAGCACTGTGTGAAGGCAGGAAAAAGTCTATGGCATGCCTGAATACTGAGGACTCACTGAACACCTGCATTGGACTGAGAACTCCATTTTTTAACTTGGCTTCAGCTGTTTCTCTGCTGCATTTCACCTCCCTCTGAGATAAAACACAGAAAAGGAATGGTAAGAATTCTTGCAGATGTCATATGCAAAGTAACAACCTAAAAAAAAAAACAACACTGAAGTGCCTTGTGTGTGTGCTCCCTCTGAATGGATAATCATCAACACTGTACTACTTTCTGGATCAAAACAGTTTTCTACCTGCATTCCAGAAATGGGTATCATTTGGATTCTGCTGGCATCCAAATACAGCAGCCAGATGAATGTCCACCTGAAGAAGCCCTCCTAGGGCAGGGTGGCACTCTGTTATATGCTGAGCCCCTCTCCAATCAAGGCACTATTCCATAACACCAAGTTCCTATAACATCAAGTTTCCTTGCTGTAAGATAGAAGACTTCTTAAGTCTACTGGACTCAAAATCAAAGAAAAGCATTAGAAAGCTTTGACAACTGAGGGCATATGTTATCTATCAAACAGAGCTTGGAACTGGTGCACATTCACAACAGCTATAAACAGCTGCTTCCCAGACAGACTTCTCTGCTTTGACAGTTTTTCACAGCATGAAATTGAGCCAAAAATTCAGTGTTCTGCTCTTCAGTAAATTCACATAAGAATGGGATTGTGGTTTAGACATTTTTACCAGTTTCAGAGGTTGTGCGCATAGTAAAATTGACCAGGCAGGCAATTCTGTAGACCAGTGAGGACTGGTAGCTCCCAGCTCTCAGTTCCAGAGAACAGTGCTACATGGTGAGCTGGGGTCAGCACTTTCTCAGATTCCCAGCTCACCATGACAGACATCCAGCTCTTTCACAGCTCTCTTTGTTTCACCTGAAGCATAGCTAACCAGAAGGATCTAAACCAAATGCTTCCTGCTCAACCCTTTGTTTCTTGGGAAAACTTTTGGCCCACTCTATCCACAGTCTCCTCTAAGAGCTCTGCTGCTTGTACCTCCGTAATTGGCACCTTCCACTCCAACCGCCCTTGGGATGCACAGTGTTAGGACCTAGAAATAACAGGGTGCAGATGGCAGCCTCTGTCCTTAGCCATGTGACAGCTTATGCTATTGCTTTTCTTCAGCTTATTGGCAAAGCAGGGAGTGGAGGGAGGGGACAACAGATCTTTGTTATTGTTCTCTGCAGCCTGGGAGCCAGAACTGAACCTAGTTGGGTTCCTTCGGTGCCACCACGGCTGGATCATGCCCCGGGGACACCAGGTGGAAGCTGCAGTGGGAACAGTGAGGGCTTAGCCTTCCAATATAGGGTTGGTTAATGAAGCAGAGGAACCTGCAAAGCTTGTAGGAGTGGGACCCAGAGGAGTCATGCCAGATAACTTTTTATTTTCTGATTTTCCTTTTTCAATTAAATTTGACGTTTTTGAGAGTGAGCTTGGTTACAGACTACTAATCTGCAGCTGAGAGCCAAGGAAGGAAAAACCCTTCAGTGAGAAGAACTGAACACTGAAAAGCTTTGTCTGCAGTACACCATGGTAAAATGATTTTAGTGAGTTTTGAGAAACTAAAGACAGTTTACTCCCGTGTAACAAAGCTATGTTCATGCAGTGCTTTCAGAAAAGGAAATGGTGACATTTTCAAGCCCATTGTCTTCCTTTCTTTTACATTCAACAGGCTTATCAGCTAGTGAAAGTTGAGCACTAATTGATATTTGCCAACAGCTGGATGAAACTGTTGTGATCAACCTGAAGTAAAAGGCTTGCAACATTTGCAACAGACTGAGAACATCTAACTGGATCTTTGGAAGGAGCTGAATTTCCAATTTCAAGCAAAGAAAGATCAGATGACAGATTCAGAGGATAAATGAGAAGTGACATGATTTTTATCTGAAACCTGATTATCTACAACAGCTAAAAGAGATTTGCATTTGAGAATTAGTTCATACCTGATTCTTTGAGGTATAAAGCTAAAAAATGAAAGCAAACAAAAAATTTTATTATGAAGTAAAACTACCTCTTAGTTGTACGGCATACTTTTGAAGCTGTAGTTTTGACACCTAGTCCTTAGGGTCCTTATTCACTTGTTACTCAGGAAAATAAATCCCATTTCAGCAATGGAATGAAGCAAAACATTGAGTTGCAAGTTCTGGAAAGATCCAAGATTTGGATTTGAACATTATGTCTTAGATACATCCCTTAAAACAAATAAACAAAAGGAAACTACAACCACATGTGGTGGAAGTTAAACAGGCACCTGTAATCTCAGAATGAACAAGTGTCAAATGAATGTTTCCTCTGGAAGTTTTGGGAGCAGCTTTTCTATCATGTGTCTCTCGCATGCAGGAAGGAGCCTTGAAAAAGATTTCCAGTCAAATAGGAAATGAAAAGTGTTCCGCACCAGATGGAGGAGATCTTTGCAGAAAATTTTCATTGCGCGTTAAGGCTTTGATCACAACCAGGCAGCAATGGGATACAAATTGTTATTAAAACAACTTATCAGTGTGAGATCTGTAGAGCAAAATGAAGGCAAAAAAGTGATCTTGTTGGTAAAGATTATAATCCCCCTTCAATGCCAGTCCATCAATGGTAGTAGCTGTTACTGCTTTTGATCACAGTGTCTTAACCCTTTAGATTAAGCTATAATTGCTCATTCTTGCTGGAAGTTATTCATGTGCTAGTGAGGAAGGGCTGAAGGACCTTTTATATCACTGAGCCAGGAAGGCTTCCGTTTAACTGCTGCTCAGCGAATCACAGTTACACATGTTAAGATAATTATGAGTGGTTTAACAAAACAAGAAATGGGTTTTTTTTTTAAGCATTTAACCACTGCTGAAAACTCTAAAATCAAAAGTCCACCAAGCTTGTTTCCCGTATACCTATTTTCTATCCCTGTGTGTCCTGAATTTTTGGCAAGCAAAAAGAAAGCTTGCAGTGAAAGTCACTTTTGTTTCTGTGCAAGACTCCTAAGCACGAGCTTATAATGCATTGCAAATATGATCAAAGAGGACAGATGTAGGAGATAAAAACCAATAGGGAAATTATACCCAGATGATGTATTCAAGCCCTGCCACTGAACAAAACCTCCTGAACTTTAATGCATTACAGAAGTGAAAGCACTGTCAGTGCAATCAGGCTGTTTATTGTGGAAAGTACTACTCACCTGAAGACCTGTTCCTTAAGCAGGTGCATATAACTGCTCTGAGAATAATTACTAAACAGTTTTAAGGAGCAGTCTCATCTACAAATAGAATTACAGTAGTGCAGTTCTAAGGGGACAGGCTCCAATCCGTGCTGTTCACCAGTTGGGTATTTCCATACGTGTTCTAGATTCAGTTTTACAACAGTGAGTGAAGGGGAAGCAGGGTGAGCCTCATCTCACATACGGCAAATAAGGGCATGGAAATTCTGAAAAGAAACTAATGATTTTTGCACCCAAGTAGACATCCTGGCAGCAATGCTTTCCAGAGAGCTTACAGTCATACAGGACTTCACCTGTTCAGAAAGCACTGCTCCCACTGCCTTGAGATATAGTTGTAAATGTCAGCACACACATACATTGGGACAAAAGCCTAATAGAAGGCACAAAGAAAATTAGGAAAAGAGAGGGAGTGGCCAGTTATGGAAAGTTTTGTTCATGTCACTTTCCATGACATCATATGGACATCTGTGGCAGTAGAAGGAAGAAAAGACTCAATTCTTTAGGACATCCTCCAGTCATCTTAACCATGAAACTACACTGCATCTCTTCAAGGCAACTCTGCATCCCAACACCCAATTCAGTACAAAGTCCCAATCCATCCACAGAGCAAGTCTGCCCTGTAGAGTATGCAAGCAGGGTTTCACAGGAGAAAGAAAAAACGTATGGACCATGTAGTTAAAGACTAAGCCATATACATATACAGAAGAGGAAAAATTTCAATCCTATAGACAACCCGATTTCAGATTTTTCTAACTTTTGATACTATACCCTTTTTTGAGTTTTGCTACCCAGACTCAGGAAGCTGAAGGAGAAAGGAACATGATGAGCACATCATAAGATCATATAGGTGTAGCAGTTTGAAAATTCAGAAAGCTACAGTAGTTGGAAAAGGCACACACAGAGCCTGAATTACTCTGAAGTTTGTAATTTTAAGTAAAAGTTTGCTCAAATATTATATTTAGCTGCATGCACGGAGAGTGGTTAAACCCTCAAAGAGGAATCAACAGCTGCAATGACTAATCATCAGCTATAGATTAGATCATTTTCAGGATGTGAAGAAAACGTTGCGTCTGCCCTCTTCAAAGCAGAGTGATCTGACTTAGATGATCACAACCCTCCCACGGATTGCTTCCCCACATGCTTATCTGTGCTGATACACGCTTTACCTCCATCTCATCTCTCTCCCTTGAGTAGCACCCATTGCCAGGCTCCCCATCCTGACTTGCTGCCATATAAAGTAGACAACAGAAGTCGTGATCAAGACAGGCCTGAAAGAAGGAAAAGGGCAGAAAGGAAGACAAACTTAGGGGAGAAGGGGGGCGAAGCTGAGCTGAGAAGGACCAGCACTGCTCTGCTGCGACAGGGGGAAGGAGACAGGCCTGGTTTTGAAGGCAGGAAGAGGGTTTTAGCAGTTTCAGCAGCATTAGCAATACTAGCTGCGAGTATTTAATGGGCTGGATTTCATGGAGGCATTGCACCGAGTCACTGAAAAAGATACTACAATTAATGTGCTTAGACAGAGGGCTTTTTTATTAAAAGCTATAAGAATCAACAAAGGCCTCTCCTTGCTTGGTTTTCTTCTTTAATTTAAAAGTTTCTCCCTTTGTTCTGATTCCCAACAGGTTTTCATTGCATTCATAGGACAATCAGAGGCTCCCTCCTCTGGCTATGTTTAATACCTATAAATTCCCATCAAAATCTTTGCAGGAGAGTAACAAAAAAATATGCTTTATATAATTAAGTAGGGACTTGAAATCCTGCAGGAATTGTATTTTCATGACAAATTATTCATATTTTTTTCTTTCAGTCTCAAATCAACTACTACATTTTTAGCACCTAATTGAATGTCACAATTGTAACTCAAAGCCAAGCAAGATAAAGAGTATTAAGAAAAGAAGAGGAAGCAAAAGAATTCTCATTCTCTTCACTTTTTCTTTTTTTGAAAGATCAAAAACTATAATAAGATAGGCCTGAATTTCATGAAATTTGGGATCTGTATAAGCTAGGGAAATCATTTTGTTTGAACTTTATGGCTCTTATGTTCAGTTTTAGAATATCATACTTCTAAGTCCCTTACAACATGAAATACAGGCTTCTGTAATTGGAGCTTCTGTCTCACTGATATTTCCATGACATCGTGTCCAAGTCCTGATTATATTTCATTTAAATTATTAATAGCTTTTACCACAGATCAGAGTCTTTACATGTGAGTTTCTGAACCTAGATGAGTCTTACTGCTCAATCATTCTGAGCTCAGGAACATCCACCAAATTCTGATGGCTAAACTATGGAAATCATATTTATAGGACTCATCTGGCCCAATTTTACTTTATATTTCAAATATACAGTATCTGTCTGAACTCTGTGTTCAAATCAGTGTGCCCAGGAAGATCAGGCAAGCAGGCTCAATGACCATCACAGCCCCAAGGGCACTAACCAGCCGGACTGTCCCTGCCCAGCCCCAGCCCTCCAGGGCTCCCCATAGCCTGCCCACAGCCCAGGACCTCACGTCAGCCCCTCAGAGCCATCAGCCCCTGCCCCAGC
>VZTL01006538.1:0-12220 GCA_013400535.1 Scopus umbretta | reverse complement strand
GTAAGTTTGCGGATGATGCCAAGTTGGGCGGGACTGATGACCTGCTGTAGGGTAGGAAGGCTCTGCAGAGGGATCTGGACAGGCTGGATCGATGGGCCAAGGCCAATTGTGTAAGGTTCAACAAGGCCAAGTGTTGGGTCCTGCACTTTGGTCACAACAACCCCATGCAATGCTACAGGCTTCAGGAAGAGTGGCTAGAAAGCTGCCCAGTGGAAAAGGACCTGGTGATGTTCATCAACAGCCAGCTGAATATGAACTGGCAGTGTGCCCAGGTGGCCAAGAAAGCCAACAGCATCCTGGGTTGAGTTAGAAACAGCGTGGCCAGCAGGAGTACGGAAGTGATTGTCCTCCTGTACTTGGCACTGGTGAAGCTGCACCTTGAATACTGTGTTCAGTTTTGGGCCCCTCACGATAAGAAAGACGTTGAGGTGCTGGACCGTGTCCAGAGAAGGGCAAAGAAGTTGGTGAAGGGTCTAGAGCACAAGTCTTATGAGGAGCAGCTGAGGGAACTGGGGTTGTTTAGTCTGGAGAAGAGGAGGCTCAGGGGAGACCTTATCGCTCTCTACAAATACTTGAAAAGAGGTTGTGGTGAGGTGGGTGTTGGCCTCTTTTCCCAAGTTACAAGTGATAGGATGAGAGGAAACAGCCTCAAGTTGCACGAGGGGAGGTTTAGATTGGATACTAGGAAAAACTTCTTCACTGAAAGGACTGCCAAGCATTGAAAAAGGCTGCCCAGGGAAGTCATTGAGTCCCCGGCCCTGGAGGTATTTAAAAGACATGTAGATGTGGTGCTTAGGGACATGGTTTAGTGGTGGACTTGGCAGTGCTAGATTAATGGNGAGGTATTTAAAAGATGCATAGATGTGGTGCTTAGGGACATGGTTTAGTGGTGGACTTGGCAGTGCTAGATTAATGGTTGGACCTGATGATCTTAAAGGTCTTTTCCAACCTAAATGATTCTATGATTCTAAGCAAACAAACAAGCCCATGCCAAAATACTCATAGGAAGCAAGGCAGAAGGACCTAGCTGTGTTTAGTATAAGACAGAAGAAACTCACAGGCAACATGATGACAGTCTTCAACCATATGAAAAGATTGCTATAAAGGAGAGCGATCACTTGTCCTCGGTGACTAACAAGGATAGAAGAATTAATAATTGACTTGGTTCGCTGCCATCGTAGGTTAAGTGGTTTAATCTCATTTTACAGATTTCTAGGCTACTGTTTTGCAGAGTTGGTAAAGAGACGCAGAGCACGGCTACTGTGTTCCCAAGATGAGTGGATGCAGAGGTCCCGCTGCCTACAAAGTTTCGGCAGAGCTGCCCCATCGTGGCAGCTCCATGGCTCGTACCTGGTGAGAAGTGGGTTTTGTTTTCTCCCTCACATAGCTTTTGGCTGCACATGTATAACAGGTGTAAATAGTATATTAAAAAGAGAGTCATGGAAAAAAATAAATGTGATTCTGAATACACACAGGAAATACATCTGTTCTGAAATGGGACCTTTCTTTCATATAATCACTTTTCAGGGAAGAACTGAATCTTAAACATCAACCTATGTGGCTTGGCATTGGACAAGGCAAAAATAAAAAGAGATAGTGCTCTTGGGAGATTACATTTTTCTTCTGGCCCCTGCAACCCTTCCCTATTGACACCTACTATTTTCAGAACTCTATACATCCGCACGCCTGTTGGCAACATACGCTCTTCTCATATTCTTTCAAGTTAATGCTGCACGAGGAAATTGCTGTCTCCCCAAGGAGAGAATGGTATTCCTCCCCTCCTCCCATTCCCAGAAAATCAAACTACACTTGAGCTTTTAAAATGCAGACAAGATTTTGACGTTAAATACACCTGTAAAAACTGCACAGCCATTACAAATTATGAAACTCACAAAATAAGTATCATAAAAAAATTCTGACACTAATGTTTGTACTCAGAGCACACCGACAGACCATTAAAAATAAAATGCCTGAATACAAGAAACCGATAACTTTCCCCATTAGCTTTAAATTAGACCCATCTTGACTCTATCCAACATATTTAAGGTTCTCATATAACTTTCATAGGAGTAACAAGTTAACAGTGATCCATATATCTTAATTTTATACATTTGGACATTTGAATACTGTTCTATAGGTCTAGCCCCACAATGCACAATGCTTTTATGATCTGACATAGGGACAGTTTGCTATTTATATATATTCTATATGTATTACTGATATTCTGAGCCTTAAACTGATTTTCTTGGAAACAGTCTGAACCGTGCAAAAGAGTGGAATACCCATACACAGAATGTAGGTGAGAAACCCATATAGTCAAATGGCTGTCTGTTATCATACAGGTACAAGAAGATGCACACCTATCTTACATTCAGAGCATCTTTGCTACCAATATGTGGTACCTTGCACAGTTATTAAAAGCACCTGAAAAAGAGGACCAGTCTGGTTGGCCAGGGCAGGTTTGTAAGGACCACTCCCACTGCTTTTGCATTTTTTATTCTATCTCATTTATTTTATCTTAAACATAAAGCATGTTTTACATGCATTAAACATACCTTTAATCTTGCAGTTAGTGGTATCTTACAGAATCTCCAGCTCCCCTCCCCCTGCCAGGAATGCCTGACTCTATTCCTTCCATTTGTTATTTCACAGATATTCACAGTTTTAATGGTGTTGCTTGCTTTTATTTCACTTACTAGTGTGGCTGGATGCCATCTCTCAAACAATGTGTAGTAAAACTGGCAGAAAGATTTTAAGACTTGGCTTTGGTCATAAGTAGTTTTCTGTTCCATTATATACTTGCAATTTCTTGCCAAAATTCTGCTCAATGCCCAAAACATATCAGTTTCTTCAGCTTACTTAATAATTAATTAAATTATTGTTTACATTCCGCTTTGGAACTTATCTTCATTTGTACAGTAAAGAAACAACACCAAGTTTCTGTTTTATTGAAAAGGCAGAATATAGTCATGTAACAAATCCCCACAGCAATACCGCCTCAGAGAGACTGACTCGGGTGCAAGATGGGGGCAACGTCTCTGCCTCTCATGTAAAACTGGAGTAACTTTAAGAATCCATGGAAATACAGGGGAAAAGCTCATAATGAAAAGCTACTCTTGCAGATTCACTGGAAACTCTTAATATATCAAGGATCTTATTCTTATTGCCTATAAACCACTACACTATAAGGCAACGAAATACGAAGGTGGGGGGAAGGAGAAACAGCTCACCTCCTGAATGGGGAACTGTGAAAATCAAACATTAATTATTTGATTTAAGATAAAAATGGGAGAGACAAGAGAAAAAGAGAGAGGCCTTGCAAAATTTGCAAATTGATTCATGCCATGTTCTTGATGTATTCTGAACCTGGGGATGTGGGAACCAGCACCACTACAGCAAAACAGTTATGCTGTAACGATACGGGCCATACACCTCAGCCTTGCAGAAACACTGCTTTGAGATAACATCACTTAGATTCTCAAATAGCAAGTCCACACTGGGCAATTATACCAGGGATGCAGATTAACTGGAATATGCTGACACTGATATGAGGAAAAGAAATACTAGCACGCTAAAGTATGCTCAAATTAGAGACTTTTTGTTAGAGTAGTTGTGGCAGCTGCTCGCTAGGCTGGCAAATAGCAAGACCAGTCTACACACAGCTATAAAAGTCTAGTTATTCCATTACATCTAAGCCATCCAATTTTTCCATCTACACAGATGCTACATGTATATCAAGTTGGATATACTTTTAAAATTGGAGTCCTTAAAATTACGGAGATTTTCTAACTTAAGGTGTCAAGAAAGGATAAGACAGAGAGCTATCCGGTTCAGTTTAACAACAGAATCAAAGAAGAATGTCTGGTCTCAAACCTATTATTTTCATTGTTTAAATTTTACTGCAGCTTGTGGAGAAAAGAGAAATGAATCCTTAAATATTCACTTTGTGCATGTTTCACTACTCATCTACAGCAAACAGACACAGATTGCAGAGTTTAACACTGCATTGTAAGCAGTACAGAGCTGAAAGAGTTAATTTATGAAACGTGTCTTTTCACCTGCTTCTTTAATTTGAATTCATTATTTCCACTCCTGGAACTTGTGCACAAGAATGGATAGCAGAAAGAAAGAGGAAAAAAGAGCAATGAAGCTGGGCTCAAGACATATTCCACTGTCGATTCCTGATAGCCACTATGGCATCACCCTTGATATTTCACAGCATTGTCAGTAACTAGCAGAAGATGATCTTTTGTCCTTTTTAAATATATGGGATAAGATTACACTTGGTCTCTACGGATAAGACCTTTATTCTGGCTGTGTGAGCAAAAACACTGGGCATTAACAACTAAATCATGTGCAGTTGTTAACAGAAATAAACACTTCTACCCACAGCATAGTATCTGTTTGGACTTAATATCTATACAGTGCATGCTAAATCCGTATTCAAAGTTGTTTTAAATTTGAGCCCTCTTTTCAATAGGCATGAGGATGTCTCTAGTTGGCTGGGAACAGTAATGGATTTCCTTAGTAGTATTCTCCATTCATGATCATTGCAGACAAATCACAGATTTGAGTCTTGTGTTTATCAAAAATGAACCACAGTTATACTTCTCTATTCTGTGACAGAATATCCCACAGCCTCAGCCTTTGAGAATGGTTTATAGAGATGGAATATTAAGTGTGTCTATTATCTATTGTACTACCATCAGCCATATGAATGTTCTTATTTTATTCTGACATTTTGACCTGGTTTCTTTTTTACCTTGTTTACTTCCATCTATATGAGTAAATGGAAGCTACTATGCCATCTATCCCAATGAAAAGGCAATAACTAGTATTGCCATCAGTGAATATAGAGCATCAAACATCATATGTCACTAGGGCGCAGAAAAAAAGTCATACTCCCAACAACATTAGTAAAAGAGTGTCTCTGAGTCTAGCTATGCAACTGCACCGACTCCCAAGGCTCTAAAATTTAGTGAACACAAATGCCTTTATCGGTTATTACAGTGGAAGTAAAATTATGACTGACAACATTTAAATGCTATAATGGGAATGCGATGAAGACAGTCCTTGACACCTCCATTTGACACTGGACTCTCACCACATTTTTGTTCACTGAAGTCTCACAAGAGCACCACACATATTAGAGACAAGTACAAAGCTGGGACCTTCAGAGGTCCCTGCCTCTGAACAACTACATTCTAAACTGTGATCTAACAGACTGTATTTTGAGAGGTAAGAAATAGCTCTTCAGCTGAGTTAAGAAAACATACTGCTTTTATCTCTTGTGCCGTCTTCTCGTGCAATTCTAGTGGCCCAGGTAAGGAAGGGAAACCCAGATAACACAAACCACACTTCTGCCTACATTCCAGCTTCTTGGAGAAGCATCAAAGGGTGACAGGGCTAAGTAATGCAGCAATGAAGAGTTGATTTTATTATAAAAGAAGCTTATATGGTTTGAAAAGACATATAGGTGAGGAGATGTATCTCTATATAACACTCACACACACCCTCTACCCTACAGGACTTTGAGAAAACTCTTGTTAAGACTCAGCAAAAGACTTCTAAAATTAATGATGTGCTTAAATACTTTGCTGGACTTGGATCCAAGTATGCATTTGTTAGCCTGCAGGTCAAATTAATTAAAGACTATGACTTCCTATTAAGCTTTGCAAACCAGGTAAGAGCATATCACAGTGTCGGACAGCTCTGTCTAACCAAAGAGCTGTTACTTCTTGGGAAGGTATGTGAAGTGGAAAAGATCCAGTGTACCATATGTCCCATCTCCTTTAGAGGATAGGTAATCTCATGCACAAAAGCTCAATTTAGTAATAACTAGTCAGAAAAAGAGAAAATGTTTAAGAGGGAAGTATTTAAGAAATCATCCCCTTCTGTTACTATTTACAAGCATATCTACACTTTAAATTACACACTTTTGGCTGCATTTAAGTGCTTAATAATATAACTGCGGCTCTGGGTGTTCAGGTATCACCCAAAAAAATTGTAAGAGCACTATATAATTCCAGATAATGTTATATCAATTTACAGAAATTCTGGTAAGAAGTAATGGTAAAGCACAAAATTGAGTTATTTGTTATGTATTATTAATTTAAAAAAAAAAACCAAAAAACCCCAAAAAACCCAAAACAACCTATATATTTGCTGTATAAACAGTGCATATTCTTTAAACAAAAAACACTATGGGAGTTAACAATAATTTTATGAGAGATATAGAGTCATCTGCAAATTATGCCCCTTAAAAGTTCATTCACATTTTTTATTCAACTCATCTCAGACGCCCCACTCCTGTGATTTTTTTAAAGGGTGACTTTGTTAGTATAGCAAAAGTACATTTCAGGTTAATTCCTGTATACATTATGTACTTATTAGGATTAGTAATCACAGCCATTTTTGTCAACTGGCAATGTCACTCTATCCACAATATTATCTGTGCTGAATATGTGTTTCAGAATCTAAATTCTACTTAAGAGAGACAAGAAAATAGGTAACACTGAGGTATTAAGACCATATTTTAGAATCTACTTACTTCGTCCAGTTTTCAACACTACAGCACAGTATCACCTGTTTCAGCCATTTGGGCCACTGATCAGCTGAAGTTGTCAGATGCTCAGGTTTTTGAAAATAATACAGCTACGTTTATTGCTTGTAATTTTTGATATACAAACACATGTGCATTCAAACTTAATCAAACATTAAGGCTGAGATTTTCAAAGCTACTTAAAAGACTTATGCATTCATTTTCCATTAAATTCAGTGGAAAACAGATGTTGGAATATTCTGTGCAAGGCTCCAAATCCCAGCATGGAAATGGAACTTGTTACATTTGCTGAATCAAAGCTGGAGGGTGACAACAGGGCTGGCATTCATTTTACCCCAAGACAGTTGTCTAAATTCATATGAGATAAAAAGCCTCCTGGAGATATCTGTCTCTTCACTGACTGTAGAGGGAGCCTGGAGAATAGTTCAGTCTAGCCATGTAACTTTTACAGGGATACAGGTAGGTAAGATAAATCCTACTCTATGTACCTACCAAGAATTTAAAATTCAGGAAGAAAACTGGCTGAGGTATTGGGAGCTTACATAGTGAAGGGCAAACATAAGGGAAAAGCTGGGTGAAACAACCGTATCTACTTTGTCTAGATTTTTACAGTCTTGGCAGGAAAAGCCATAAATGGTGTTCAAGTTTTTTGCTCGCAACACTCAGAAATCACCAAGCTGCCAGGTTCCTGCTGTTTCATATAAAAAGCTCCGAGTGGCAGACAGAAGTTGGAGCACTGGTTAAAGATTTCTGCCAGTATGAAATGTTTTAAATGAAGAAGATGTGATTATTTGCCTGGCTTCCTAACTTCAGTCCCCGGCTAGCCATAGTTGCCAATAAAGGCCCTCAGGTCCTGTATTTTATGTCACCCTGTATTTGGACACAAAATTCCTGTACAAAATACAATTAAACTAGAGGCAAAATTGTTCTTATGCATCTTCCTACATCCTCAGAAATCTTACCTATAAGGAAATCCTAAGTCAAGAAAACACATAGCAAATATTGCCATTTCTCCTTGTATTATTCTGCTACCATCAGATCACCCGGTCGCTCTCTGTTTCTGTCATGTAGCACTATCCTTCTCAAACATGTAACACTCACTAACGGGCATGTGACAGCTAAGCCTGATTAATGAAGGAACAATAATCAGAAGTCCAGGTTGCTCTGAAAAGCGAGGATGGTTGTGCTTAAGACATTCACTGATTCTCAGTACACACGTACACACCATGGTTTACAAGTTCTGATGGCGAGAAGCAGTATCAGCACAAGGCAGTGAATTTTGTAAACTGGCATTTGCGTTTACAAATTAAACCTGATTCAAACTGAGATGCCTGAATCACCTGCTTACAATGGAAAAATAACGAAACTACTTAGAACCAAAACTTCTACTGTTATTGCTGCTATAATATTGTATAACAGTACAACAGATCACTGGCAAGGGTGTTAAGGTTGCTAAATCAAAGGATATTTAGTTCCTGTCCTGAAAGGCATGAAAAGAAATATAGAGAGAATAAAGCACACATTGGGAAACCCGGGGGTTGTGATAACAGAGTGGTTTTGTGTGTTTGTTTTAATTATTAACTTTAAATTTTCACTTCAAAGAAATGGTAGAATTTATGCATGCCAAGCAGTGCTCCCTTTCAAAACTCTGTCTGTACTGAGCAAAGTAAGTACAGCTTTCTTCTAAATGGCATATCTTATCTTGTCAACCTCGTTTAAAGTAAAAAGGCATCAGTAGTAATAATAAGGATGCTGTTTGGTGAACAATTCCTTCACAGAAGCCAGCTACTACATACTGTAACAAATTAAAAACACCAAAAGTCTATGCAGGTCCCCAGAGAAAGGCTATTTAATAAAGCAAACACCGATATTGAATGTGACAGAATTCCATTTGCTACAGAATCCCATCCAACTGAGTTTGGCTGTGGCTGAAGCAATTAGAGAAAGCTGTGATTTAATGATTATGCTAAAACCCTAGACAAACAAAGCTCTCACCTACCAAGTGGCCACTTAGCTGTATCACTACCACCAAAATGTATAAAAATCCTTGTTGGATTTCATTTGCTGTCAGTCAACTAGTACCAACATGAGCAATTATTTACTAAAAATGTCTAGTTACTAGCTACCCTACTGCTTAAACATGAAAAATGTATAAATCTAAATTTAAACAAAGTAAGCAAGGCCAAGTGCAAACTACATATGTCAGGGAAATCACCCACTAAGGTCATCCTTGTAGCTGAGACCTGATATGATCTAGTCAAAAGATCATAACAGGTCAGCGTTTAATCCTTTTTTTTTTTAAAAAAAATCTTTATGTTGTGTATGATAATCCACTGGGGCCTCACCTCTGGGTCCACAAACATCTAATAAAATTTTAAACATCTTTTCATCATAGCAGTAGCCTCCTATGAACTACAACCTATCACTTCAGACTCTGTGGACCTGTTAGATCAGCACTAAAACTGATTCACTTGAGATTTCTTAGCTTTCAATAGATGGTATTTGACCTTCCCTATTTTTTAATGCTTTCAAATTTCTTTGCATAAAGTTGTAGACATAAAGCAGTCCTACGTAACAAAAAAGGACCATACGCATGTGACAATTTGGAAAACTTGCTTATGGAAAGCTTGTGAATTTGCTTGGAAACAATGGAATTTCTTGGTGTGTTCATGCCTGCTGACAAACTCCATTGTGAGAACAGACTAATGGTCTTTCAAATTTTTAACTTTCACATTATTCTGAGAGCCGAGTGACACCTAGGAGTGCTGATGTAGATTTTTACCATTGTTGTCTTCCAGGTGAAAGCATCTTCTGACAAAAAGCAAGAAAAGCCTTGGCAAAAGCAGTTTCTTTCCTCCCCAACTTCTTTAAGGAACCAGATCTAGAGATATGGTGCATATCTATAACCTAAACAAAAATACCAGTGCTGATACAGCCTTTTAAAATCATAAAGAATATGAAGTCTGGGAGAAAGCTCAAACACACAGAAAACTATTTTAAGAAAGAAAACATTTTTGTATAACATGGTGAATCATGCACAGAATTGCTACAGAGGAGAGTGAAGTAACTTAAAGAAGCTATGTACAGGAATGTACTTCTCAGGGAGCTCAGGCCTATTTTCAAAGATCTAAATCCTCATGTCTTAACAAAAGCATATAGTGTGGGGGCTTGTTTGTTCTGCTACAGCTGTGCATTTCTAACTAAAATTAGCAATAATCATGTTCAGAACCCTAAAAAAAATTTTTTTAAGTACTATGTGTTCCTTGAGAGTGCCATAAACCCAGAAAATCTACAGTTTCAGAGCTTTTCTGGAAGAGCCTGAGAAGGCAGCAGTAGCCTTGACAAAGCCAAGAAACTACACGGTCCCGTTTCCGGGAATGTGTAACTACCAGAGGAGCTGTCATCTGAGAGTAAGACAGAAAATCAGAAAAGAGTCAGTGCTAATGTCTTAGACTAGGGGAAGCTTATGTCAAGCTCAGCCCAGAATATATGGATCCACACCAAGCAGCTTCGTTTTTTACCAATGCAGTGACAACCACTGTGAGATGTTACCATATTTCTATGCACTATGTTTAATCAGGGCCTACAAAACTGATCATAGCTGTATCTCTCTGTAGGTCCTCAAATACAGACTATATCAAAATCTCACAGATCCTCTTCTGAGGGTGCTCGGTTCAGGTGTTGACTGTTCAAACACCTGAGAATTCTCCTGCTCCAAATGAGTTCCTCCACAACCAGCTTGACTTTCACACCTGATGTCTAGATGCCACACTGAAGGATCACCTCTCTGCTCTAGAACAAATGACTTCATTTCTCTCCCTCTTGCTTTCTCAGTTCCACTTTCTGATTTGGAAGTTTTTTCTACAAGCAGGTGCACTGATACAGGTGTGCATACACTCACTTTTTGCTGATATTCTCATCTCCTGGTCCACTGGACCAGGTCATCTGCCTTTTAAAATAACACATTAAGTTATCCGTGGTCTGAGGCACTCTACAATGAATGTGAACTTTTATAACCTCCACAACATGTGAGGTCTGAAAACTGCAAGAGGCCCATCAGAAACTGCCTGGTCAGCACTGAGCCCACCATGTATATAGCGGCATCCCAGCAAGGACAAGGAAGTGTACTGAAGATCAAATATGCTTTGTATTAAGCGAACAGCTCCTTGCTCAGACTCCTGTGAATGTTCTAGTTCAGTAAGGCTCAACATCTGGCAGGGGTCAGATCTGGGCTGACTTCCTTCTGACTTGATTCAACACTCTCCAGTACAGCTGACAATCGCAGGCCTTCGCTTCCTAAAGTCTTGACAGACTCGCAGAACAAGTACAGAATCAAAGCAGCTTCCACCTCTTTTCCTGAAAGTACTCACACACCTTGATCTGAAGGGACCACAAGCAGGATTACATTGTCAGTATTCTCCTCATCCCGCTACCAATATTCCAAGCACTCATTAGTAGCAACCAAGGAGGTGGTACCAAACTGCCCAGGGGAAATGGCCTAGAAACTGCAGAGATACTGAATATTTGGAACTGTACTATTGTTGTGATTTAACCCCAGTCGGCAACTGAGCACCACACAGCCGCTCGCTCACCCTCCCCCGCATCCTGGTGGGATGGGGGGGAGAACCAGGGGAAAAAAAAGTAAAACCTGTGGGTTGAGATAAAGGCAGTTTAATAGGACAGCAGAGGAAGAGAAAATAATAATAATGACAGAAGTATCTACCAAACAAGTGATGCACAATGCAATTGCTCACCACCCACTGACCCATGCCCAGCCACTCCCCAAGCAACGATTGCTGCCTGCCGGCCAACTCCCCCCCAGTTTCTATACTGAGCGTGATGCCATATGGTATGGAATAGCCCTTTGGCCAGGTTGGGTCAGCTGTGCTGGCTGTGCCCCCTCCCAGCTTCTTGTGCCCCTGGCAGAGCATGGGAAGCTGAAAAGTTCTTGACTAGTGTCAGCACTACTTAGCAACAACTGAAACATCAGTGTGTTATCAGCATTGTTCTCATCCTAAATCCAAAACACAGCACTATAGCAGCTACTAGGAAGAAAATTAACTTTACCCCACCTGAAACCAGGACAACTATACAGTGTGCTGCAGACATACGATCCTATGGGTTGTGAGTTGATATATACCAGCTGAACCCAGTGGTCAGAATGGGACATGAAAACAGAAGTATCCTCTATGTTGTACAGGACAAGTCTCACAATCAAGAATGTTGTAAGGAAATATCTAATCTGTTGGACCATAAGCAGTAGTGCCTTGCAATCATTAAAGAAGACATGTTCCTATGATAATAAGCACAGCAGTCAGGCATAAGAAATGTCTTCTAAGAAATGTAAGGTGAAAAACTGGTACTGTATGAAGTAACCACAACTCTAAGAACTGATGTTTCCTACTTGAAAGACTACACTCCTTTTTCATGCCTAGAAAATGTCTACTTGCCACGTGTACTTCTTAGATTTAATCAAGTAATTTTGTACTTCCAAGGTGGCCATCTGTTAGATTTTGAGAGAGAAAAACCCAGAAGTAACTTACCCCATGGTGAAATGAAGAGAAGCAGGTATACAATTTGTTCACTTTGACTACTGGTACCATAAATACCTCTAAAGAAACTACTATACATCATGTTTCAATATTAAAAAAAAAAAAT